>OX422221.1:503508875-503816375 GCA_949130495.1 Sambucus nigra | reverse complement strand
GTTGTTTGCAAACAACACATTCTTCACAAACTTGGGAAGGAATACTAATCTGAGGAAGACCTGTTACCATATTTTTTTGTTGGAGGGTCTTCAATCCACCAAAACTCAAGTGGCCATAATGAAAATGCCACAATCAAGAAGGATCTTTTAGTTCAGCTACCAAACAAGATTGCACACATTCAATCTTCAATGGAAACAACCTGTTTGAACTCATTTGCACAACATCAATAGCTCCTCTAGTAGGATCATAAATCTCACAAAGACCCTTTTGAATAGTGATTACACAACCCTTTTCTTGCATTTGACCAGCACGTAACAAATTTCTTTTCAAGTCAGGAACATAAAGGACATCAAAAATTGTTTCTACAAAACCATTCTTGGTTCTAATCTCAATATCACCCTTTCCCATCACCCTCACAGTGGAAAAATCACCAAAACTTATTGTAGAATGAAGTCTTCATTTAAATAAGAAAAAAGAAGACTTACTTCCACACATGTGGTTACTGCAACTCGTATCCACATACCAAACATCAGACTCAGGTTCTTGATTAGCTTGAACAGCCATTTACAAGGTTTCCACTTCCATTTTTTCGACAAAATTCGATTGCGCTTCCTTTTCTTTGTCTTTAGGCAGTCTAGTATAACATTCAGTGCGATAATGTCCAAATTTATGACATCTAAAGCAGTCTACCTTGGATTTGTCAAAATGTCGATCTCGTCCTCTGCCTTTGCCCTGAAATTGATCATCATCGGCTTTGAAATACCTGCTGCCATCTCTATTGCCTCGATCTCCCCTTCATCTACCTCTACCTCTACCCCTTCCTCTAGAGTTAGAGAATTGAGTAGAGATAGAAGCCTTTAAAGCTTGCTCCTTTGAAGTTGAACTTCGGTTCATCTTCTGCTCATGGACCAGCAAGGAGCTCTGCAGTTCATCAAGAGAGAATGTATCTATGTCTTTCGATTCTTCAATTGAACACACGTCATAATCAAACGCCAGTGCCAGGGAACGCAATATCTTTTCCACAATGGTGATATCTTCCATCATTTCACCATGAAATCGCATTTTGTTGTTGATCTCCATAGTCTTGGCACAGTAGCTAGTGAC
Source organism: Sambucus nigra (assembly GCA_949130495.1). Lineage (NCBI taxonomy): Eukaryota > Viridiplantae > Streptophyta > Magnoliopsida > Dipsacales > Adoxaceae > Sambucus > Sambucus nigra. The sequence goes on along the minus strand of OX422221.1, from coordinate 503,815,270 downwards.
CGATTCCCCATTCTTCATTTGTAGAGTCTCAAAATCTCTTCTCAAAGCTTGAAGTTATGCACGCTTCACTCTAGCAGAGCCTTTATATTTTTTCTTCATGTAATTCCAAATATCTTTGGAGGTTTCTTTGCTAAGAATTGTTTCCAAGATGGGACAACTAATTGCCTGGAAAAGGGTAATTTTTTGCCTTCAAATCTTTTAGCTCTATCCCTTCCAACTCTGTTTTCTGAGCATTTGTCAAGACAATATTTGTTGCTGGTTCTTCAATTCCAGATTCAACAATAGGCCAAAACTCTTTTGACTGTAGAAAATTCTCCATTAGCATACTCCAATGGTCATAGTGACCATCAAAATGTGGGATCGCCGCCTGCACAAAATTTGAATCTGAAGCCATCAATGCTGTTTGGGAACTCTTTCTCTCGTGCTTTCTCTCACATGTTTTCTGGATCTGATACCACTGTTATGGAGTTAAGAATATAAGCAATACAGAGCTAGGAATATAACTGATGCAGAGTTAGGAATATAACTGATGCAGAGTTAGGAAGAAAACAAAAGAAGTACATAGAATGGTAAAAGCTTTGTTTCGTTTATTGATAAATCAGAGGGCCTATAAATAGGCTTTACATCAGAAGACTTCTTCCAAGCAGTAACCACTACTCCTATAAAATAGGATCACACTAAAGACACTTTCTCAGCCACGTAATCAAACGACAAACTACCTAAAAACTTGGACAAACCTATCAAACAACTGAAAACCTAAAGACTCGGACAAACTTACCACTAAAACATTTAAATCTTAACACCAGAGCTCCTCAAATCCATAGGGAAATCCATGTTTGCTATCATAGTTTTCTAAAAAAACTACGCTGCTTTATCTTGGTGTTTGGATGAGCTTGCCAAAATCATGGAGTGCAGTGAAACCATGGGTCAAACGGTCATGCCTGTGTTTTACGATGTGGATCGGTCTGATGTGAGGAAACAAAAAAGGGATTTTGGTAAAGCCTTTGTCAAACATGAGGACTTCGAAAAGGTGTGAGTTTGGAAAAAACCTCTAGAGGAAGCAGCTAGCTTATCTGGTTGGGATTTACAGAACACCGCCGATGGGCAATATTAACTGCTCACTTTTATTAAGATTTGAATAAGCTAACCTTTTGGTGCACTTTTAACATCTCATGTCCTCAGCACATCACAACCATCATGGAAGATACACAATCAAGGCGAACAAAATATACGAAGTTCGTCTTCATCTTGGTCATTATAGAACTAAAATAGTATCCGTGTATCACCATAAATGATAACAAAAGATAATGTTGCTGGAATTTATGGGTTTTATTTGGGTTGGGAAAATCATATTTTGGCCAACTTTAAGTTCTATTTAATATGCGAACCACACGTCCTTCAAAGCGGTTCCGAGTTGTAACGCGTTCTTCCTCTCGACGAATATAACGTGGTATACTCACATGTACAAAACCATAAATTAATGAATGAGAAGTTATTGTCCCAAGTACCCACTTGTAACATGGAATTTAGTTGAAGTGTAATGGAAAAGCTAAAGTTCCACTTACATAACATATGAGAAATGGATGTTATCTTACGATATGCGATGCGTATCCTGATAGGATACACGATTTCTAAGCAAAATGATACAAATCGCACCTCTGTATTGCAGATATCTTCTATCCCAATTTCCCAAACGTATCGTTTTGTATCCCAATATGATACGCGTATTGTACGATACACATCGATACAGAGTTAGAAATTTTTGGATGAAATCTTCAGCAAAAAATACTCTAATTCCTACCCTTTTGGGCTTCCAATTGTACGATTCTTCTCTCAACCTTATGAAAGGATCGAAAAATCCAAATAATGAAACATGAAAAGAAATCTAACCCTTTTCTCAATTTCTGGTCGTGTGCAATCCACCACTTTCTTTCCCTTGTGTTCCCCCCTCCCCCACCCCCGCCCCCTTTCACTTTTTCGAATCTCATTAAGTTGCTTTTGTTGAATTGTTTTGCTTCAATGTAACCTATATATGAAGTTTTATGTGTCATTAGATTGTTTTGCTAACTTAGTGTTAATTTATTATGGAATATTGAAGCAGACTAGACCGACGCGCGTTAGTATACTCACTTAGACAACATCATGCATATTAAATGATGGTTTTTAATTTAGGGTTATTTGGGTTTTGACCACTACTAGTTATAGTTGTTTGGGTTCCACCCAATAAAAAACTATTGTATGTTTGGTCCTCATTTTTTACTTTTAGCGGTACATTTTGAAAAAAACTTGTCGTTAAAAATAAAAAAAAAATCAAAAAAGTGTCTGTAAAAGTGAAGAATGGGAACCTAACGTGCAATAGTATTAATTAGGGTCCAAAATCCAAACGGGTATAACTGATGGAGGCGAAAACCCAACTTCAATTTATTTAATGTTCACATTATTATTCTTTTAAAAAAAATTTGTATTTGTTTTGAAATTTATTGGATTCTTTAAATGGTATGTCTTAGTGTATCACTCGATACCGCAATCGATTTAGAAAATTGGACGTTTGAGTCGTAGACTGCGAACGAGATTTTGAAACATGGATTGAAAAGTCCAATTTGTTTAATTTATTCTTACATTTCTCATCTCTTTCGTGTTGGGATTTTACCACGAATGGCAAACTTTTTACCATCATACAATGTAATCATGTCATAAAATTGGTTTAAAACCATATTATGTTTTATAATCGATTGTAAAGTGTTTTCAATCGATTTATTTACTTTTTAGAAATTATTCTATTTTTTTATCGTATCTTACGATACGTATCTCGATACGATTCACGATACGCGGTACATAGGATTTTCTATACGCAATACGTATCTGGATCTGACGACTATGATTATGACCCTTCCCACCTCTTTGAAGGAAGTAGGACCTACATGGGTTTTGATTGACTTCCAAGTCCACACGCTTGCGCCGCCGTCACTCGCTTGGTCTGACACGGCCGTGGGTCGTGGGCTTTGGATTGGCCCAAGTATTAACTTTTTGGGTCAAATTCTATTGGGCGTTTTAATATTTTGCACAATTTATTTATTTTATTGATCTATTTTTTATTTTTAGTCAATTTGATTTCTTTTGTTGTTAGTTTACAATTACAAACGGTTCTAACGGCCAAGTGAGTTAGTATAAATTGGGGGTTTGCATTCGTATTTCGGTTGAAGTTTTAGGACATATTTTTCGGTTTGATGTGAGTCCATTTCATTAGTAATAAAAGAGAGTTCTTCCATTGTTGTTTCTCTTGTTACTTGCAATTTTGAGTGTTTTTATTATAAGGGTTGATTGTTGTATCTTGGGAGACGATTGCTATTGAGTCCATAGGGCACCGTTGTGGGGCGAATTTCGTCTTAAGGATAGTGTTGAACACTTGCCTCAGTCGTTTCAATCTCTAAACTAGTCACTGTGAGCATATGTATTTCAGATTTATTATATACATATTTCTGTTTCTGTAATTAATAATAAAATCATTTTGGATAACAATTGTTTCATCAACCATAAATACAAACATGGGATAATGGCCCCTCTCAAGTTTTTATTTTTATTTTTTTATAAGGGGTACTATATGTATAGATAGAAAGTTAGAGGCATAAATAATGAGTTTTTTGAAACTGTAGTAAAAAACGTAATAAGTTTGTATAAAACTCTAATTAAATCTACAATTTTTATAAAACTCGAATTTAACTCCATAAAAATTCGCCTAAGGGGCTCCCGCCCCCAGCACCACTCGAAACTTTAACCCCTGACTACAAATATTGGATCCGCCACCAAGTACAAACATATTAAACTTGTTTATTAGTTTATATAAACACCTTACATTACTTGACTATATGTGTATATGAATTATACTCGATATACATATCACATCAAAGGTAAGTAAATAAAGGTCAATATGCATCTCAGGTTTGTTATTTATCGAACAAATTGAAGGATTTTCAGAGCGATACGAAGGAAAGATGCTGTTTGCATGAAAGATGGAGATGGAGAGGGAGTGGGAGAGATGAGATAGAGGGTTTTAAAAAATGTGGTGAGCTTGTTATTTTAACACTAATAAATTAGTATATGAGGCTTACGCTTCGAATGGTATCAAGGGGCTTCACATTGAGGCTATTGATACATCAATTTGAGGCTATGATTTTAAAATACTGTTGAGTTATGAAGGAACCAAAGCCTAGATTATATTTTTGAAAAATTAAGATATAAAGGAGGAAGAAGAGAGAAGAGAGGGAGGAGAGAAATCTGATATGGGAAGAGAGGAGGAAGAATGAAACGAATGAGGTCATCAATTCTCCCATCTCATTCTATTTATAACATAAGGTTTCACTAATTAAACATAAGTACCCTATAGAATCAAAGTAACACAAATAAGCTTCCAAATAAGCCCCTGACAAAAATTACCATCTAAGGCTATAACCTCAAAGGACAACAAACAAGAAAATCTCAGAGAAATGAACTGAGACACTCGAGAACAAAACTTGAGCAAACACAAAGGGGTAGGCTAGCATTCTCTATTGAAATTTTTGCAATAAATATTCAAGTCTCTAAAGCCATTAAGAACTATAACCCAGGAAGGCAACTAAAAAATAGATAAATCTAATTTATCTCTTGTCGAAACAGAAATCAAGGCATTAATAAGCGTAAAAAAGTAGAAAACTTAAGAGTGCATCATACTCATTATTACCATCAAAAATCTAGAAATTCATTCAAGTGTATTATAATCATTGAACTGTGGAGTTTAAACAATGGGGTTCATCTTCATTTCCAAATTCTCAAGGTATTCTTAGCCTTTTCGACCAATTTAATATTGGATAAGACCAATTCTTTTACTTCCTTGAGATTTGGCTAGACTTTTGTGAGAGTATCTTATGTTGTATTCTTTAGAGAGTTTAGTCAGAATACTCAACTAAACTTAACAAAGCCTTTTCCCAATTATTTGGGTTTACATGAATCCTATTTTTTCATTCCATTCTGTCCAGTGCAATATCTTCGGTTAAACCACATGACATCATGTCCTTTTTTATAATATCCCACCAAGTCAATTTAAGCCTACCTCTACCCCTTGTGTTACCATCAATACTAACTAAATCACTCTTCCTTACAGGAGCATCCATTGGTCTACGCTTGACGTGTCCAAACCATCTAAGTCGATTTTCTCTCAATTTATCTTCTATAGGAGCTACTTTTACCGTTTTACGAATTTGTTCATTTTTAATTTTATCCTTTCGAGTTTTACCACAAATCCATCTTAGCATTCGCATCTCCGCCACACTCATTTTCTGCACATTTTGTTTCTTGGTTGCCCAACACTGTCCCATATAACATGGCGGGTCTAATAGCCGTCCTATAATATTTACCTTTTAACTTCAAAGGTATACGCCTTTCACACAAAACGCTGGTAGCACTTCTCCACTTAACCCAGCCTGCTCTAATCCTATGAGTAACATCATCACTAATATCTACATCTTTTTAGATAATCGATCCTAAATAACGAAAATGATCGCTTCTAGGTATCTCTTGACCCTCCAATTTCACCACATCTCCATTTGTCCTCCTATTACTACTAAAATTGCACTCCCCATATTCTGTTTTAGTTCTGCTTATTTTAAATCCTCTTGTTTCTAAAGTTTCTCTCCATAATTCCAACCTAGCATTAATCCATGTCTTAGTCTCATCGACTAAAACAATATCATCTGCAAATAGCATACACCATGGCACCTCATCTTGTATTTGTCCAGTCAACTCATCCATAACAAGCGCAAAGAGATAAGGACTTAATGCTGAACCTTGGTGTAGACCTACCCTTATTGAAAATTCACTACTTTCTTCGGCTGATGTTCTTATTGTAGTCATCGCACCATCATACATATCCTTGATCACATCAATATATCTGCGAGTCACTCCTCTTTTATGTAGAACCCACCATATTATATCTCTGGGTATCCTATCATACGCCTTCTCCAAATCTATAAAAATCATATGAAGATCCTTTTTTTTCTCCCTATACCTCTCCATTAGTCTCCTCAATAAATAGATTGCTTCCATTCTTGACCTCCTAGGTATAAACCCAAATTGATTCTCAGATACTGTTGTCTTTAATGTCAATCTATATTCAATCACTCTCTCCCAAAGTTTCATTGTATGACTCATTAACTTAATACCACGATAATTTGAACAACTTTGTATGTCCCCTTTATTTTTATAAATAGGTACTAAAACACTTTTTCTCCATTCATCGGGCATCCTATTAGTAATTAAAATTCTATTGAATAATTTTGTAAGCTATGATACTCCATCCTCCCCTAAGAACTTCCAAACCTCAATAGGGATACCATCTGGTCCTAAAGCCTTCCCCGTTATCATCTTTTTTAGAGCAATCATGACCCCTGTTGTCCTAATTCTGCGAAAAAATATATTATCTCGAGTCTCCCTAAGTTCCTCTATATCTAATATACTCCCATTATCTTCATTTAATAACCTCTCAAAGTAGTTTTTCCATCTTTCCATAATTTCATCATCTTTGACTAGGACTCTCGAATCATCACTTTTAATACACTTAACGTTATTAAAATCTTTTGTTTTCTTGTCCCTAAGTTTAGCAAGCTTATAAATACTTTTTTCCGCTTCTTGTGTACCTAATTTTGTATAAAGATCATCATACGCTTTTAACTTAGCATCTCTTACCACTTTCTTAACTTCCTTTTTAGCCCATTTATATTTCTCAAAATTTTCTTCATTTCTATTTGTTTGCCATATTTTAAAGCACTCCCTTTTAATTTTTACTATATTTTGTACTTCTTCATTCCACCACCAAGTTTCTTTAGACTGTGGACCCTTGCCTTTTGATTCTCCAAGAATTTCTTTTGATATTCTCCTAATGCATGCGGCCATCTTATTCCACATTATGTTAGTCTCTTCTTCAGTATTCCATGTTGCTTCATTTAATAATTTATCTTTAAATAGTTCTAATTTCTCTCCTTTTAAGTTCCACCACCTAGTTCGTGGGTTAATCTTCACTTTTCGCACTCGTGATTGATTTTTAATATTTATATCCAACACTATTATCCTATGTTGTGAGGTTAAGCTCTCTCCCGGGATAACCTTACAATCTTTACACGTTAATTGGTCTCCTTTTCTAGTAATGAAAGAATCTATTTGGCTCTTGTTCGTTCCATTTTTATAAGTTATTAAGTGTTCAAGCCTCTTTTTAAAACATGTATTTACTAGTACAAAATCATATGCCATCGCAAAATCTAAGATAGACTCTCCCCCGTCGTTCCTATCTCCAAAACCATATCCTCCATGCACTATCTCATATCCTACACGATCTTCTCCTACATGGCCATTAAAATCTCCCCCTATATAAATTTTCTCACCTACGGGTATTTCTTGAATTAGTTCATCCATTTGTTCCCAAAATTGTACTTTAGTGTGCTCATCTAATCCTACTTGAGGTGCATAAGCACTAACAATATTAATTATGTTTTCACCTAATACCAATTTTACAAGTATAAGTCTATCACCTTTCGTAATAACGGTTACGATATCGTCCTTAAAGTTCATATCTACTATTATTCCAACTCTGTTCTTATTTCTATGTTTTCCTGTATAATAAAATTTAAATCCTGTATTTTCTATTTCTCTAGCTTTCTCACCGACCCATTTAGTTTCTTGTAAACAAGCTATGTTAACTTTTCTTCTTATCATGGTATCTACTAACTCCATCCCTTTTCCTGTCATAGTCCCTATGTTCCAAGTCGCTAACCTAAGTCTAGTATCCTGGACTAGCTTCTTTACCCGCACACGTCCAGCTTGTTGCAGGAACCATTGCGTATTTATCGTCGCATCCGGGTGCCGATGCGACTCCCCTTGCCTATTTTTGTATCATCATGTTTGATTATTAATGAACAATAAAAATTGTTTGATTATGGATGTTCTCAGTCGGCCGGTGTAGGATTTTGATCTAAACCATGTAAAGCTTACGTTTTTGTTTATTATTCTACTCTATATTATTTCAAGTTGATATATCTTGTTTGCAATTATTGCCTTTTTTTTGTTTCCGAGTCTCGGGGTTTTGTAAAGTGTAACTTTTAATTTTTAAATAATTTATTATACAGGCCTGTGGGGATTCCTACATCTATGCTTCACGAGGCGTTATTAAGGCACGTCCTACCCATGGACTAACCCCTGGTGATTGTAAAGTGTAATTTTTCGTCAATCTCTTATTAAACTTCAACTTCAATTCATAATCATGATCCCCAAAACTTCGTTTGATTTCACGTGCTTGTGTCTGCTACAAGTCCCTCTCTTCATGTTTCATTGACTTTATATTTTTTTATGAGTTTTGAACCATTTATCTCCAACACAATTTGTAGACCCCCTGTCAGTGAGTCATGTCTTATAGGACTCTCATTGATTAATGCTCTATTGGAAGTGAACCATGTGATTATGATCTCCATTGGCTGGCTAATGAGGCACATGAGTAGAGTCATATTTGTGTTTTTTCTTCTTCTTTTAGATGATTTCTTCCATCGAACAAAATGTAATTTGTCCCAGGGCTGTCTTTTCGGAAAAATATGGTGTTACATTGCCTGTTTAGTAGCTCAAGCCTTTTGATTGGTAGCTTGATCTAGTAGATAGGGTGTTAGTTAAGTTTCCATATACTACTACATTGGACCAAGTTTGTAATCAAATTGAAGGTTTGTAGCAGATATTTGTGGAATGGTGGAGAAATTGAAATATCCTGAAGTACAATCTATAAATAAGAGTATATATGTTTATATTGAAATCCTAATGGAAAGATATCTTAAGCTAAAAGACTTAGGGGAGGAATCTATACACAAAAAAGTAAGTTATACTGTTAATGGGTTATTATCATTCTTAATACCATGGGTTATGGAGATCAACTACATATATTAGTTTGAAAGCATAAAGGGTTTGGTAGGAGAGTGGGTGATCATAAGAAGAAGAAATAAACATACGAAGTTTAAGCGTGCCATGTCCTATTTACAATTTCTTTGGCCATGTTTATGTTTCAATGAACAAAGAGAAACAAAAAAATACATATCTATATTTCTCCTTTTTATTTTCATTACTAACACATTATTTATTATGTATAGGCATGAAGCAAAATGTATCCAACAAATCGTTGAAGATATTTTTAGTAAATTGGGTGATACACTTTCAAGTGATGTTGGGGATCTAGTTGGAATAGAGTCTCGTATAAATAAAGTACTTGCATTGTTAGGTACAGGGTCTGATGATATTCGCATTGTTGGGATATGGGGCTCGGGTGGAATAGGCAAGACAACTATTGCAAGAGCCATTTTTGAACAAATATCCAATAAGTTCGAATGTGGGATTTTCCTTAATGAAGTTAGAGAAACTTCAAAGAAACATGGTCTCGAGCGTTTACAAGAGATGCTTCTTTCCAAAACCCTAATCCGAAAGAATTTGAAGATAAACGATGTTTATGAAGGAATCAACATGATTAGAAGAAGGATAGGATATAAAAGGGTTCTTGTTGTTCTCGACGATGTTGATAATCGTGACCAACTAGAAGCGTTAGCTGGGAAGGATGAATGGTTTGGTTTGGGGAGTAGAATTATCATAACAACGAGAGATAGACACTTACTTGTTGGGCATGACGTGGATAGAATACACGAGGTGAGTAAGTTAAATGGTGATGAAGCTATTCGGCTCTTTAGTTTGAAGGCCTTTAAGAAAGTCCATCCTAAAAAAGATTATGAGGAGCTCTCATATCAAATTGTACATTACGCTAATGGCCTTCCTTTAGCTCTTAGAGTTTTGGGTTCTTATCTATATGGCAGAGACATGGCTGAGTGGAGAAGTGTATTAGATAGACTAATTAAAGAAGGCCCAGAAGGTGAAATTTTCGAAAAACTTAAAATTAGTTTTGATGGTTTGAAAGATACAGAGCAGAAAATATTCCTAGATATTGCATGTTTCTTCAAAGGGAAGAAGAAAGATTCGCTAACAAGAATACTTGACAGTTTCAGTTTCTGCCCTGATATCGGTTTAAGTGTTCTAATTGAAAAATCTTTGATATCTCTTTCGAAAAATAGGATTTGGATGCATCAATTGATACAAGAAATGGGCTGGCGCATTGTTCGTCAGAGTTCTGAAGAGCCTTGGAAGCCTAGCAGGCTGTGGCTTACCGATGATGTTGTACATGTATTGACAAGCACCACGGTGAGAGTTCATTAAAGCATAAGTTTTCACCTTCCATTTTATTAGATTTGGATATTTATTGCTTTTACTAATACATAGTGTTCTTGGTTGGTAGGGGACTGAAAAAATTGAAGGCATACGGTTGGATTTGTCTAAACCAGAAGACTGGGATGTTAAAATTGATGCTTTCATAAGGATGGGCAAACTAAGACTACTCAAAATACATAATGCGTGTGTTCCTCGAGGTCCTAAATGTCTTCCGGATGAGCTACGGTGGCTTAATTGGCATGGATTCCCTTCAACATCTCTGCCACCAGTTTTTCAAGCGAAGAAGCTTGTTGGACTTAAAATGTGTTACAGTCGCATCATACAACTTTGGAAAGGAAAAAAGGCATGATTGTCCTATATATATATGAGGCAGGATCAAGTGCGGACCAAGTCCATGCGGACTTAGTACGGACCAATTTTTTTAAAATACTAAAAAAAATAATTTTGAGTTGATTTTTTTTTATTTTGGCCTTGAAACATTTCAAGGTACTCCTGAAGAAAAAAATCAGCTCAAAATGAATTTTTTTACTATTTTAAACAAATCGGCCAAAATATGATAGTTTTTCAGCAGTATAGAACTTGCATATTTTGACCGATTTTTTTAAAATAGTTAAAAAATCATTTTGAGTTGATTTTTTTTTCCAGGGGTACCTTGAAATGTTTAAACACTAAAATAAAAAAATTAAGTCAAAATTATTTTTTTTTGTATTTTAAAAAAATTGGTCCGCACGGACCAGTCCTTAAGCTAGTCCGCATTTGATCGGCTCCGATATATATATATATATATATATATATATATATATATATATATATATATATATATATGTATGTATGTATGTTTATGTTTCCTGTGTTAAATTGATGGGAGCCTGTGTAATCAATTGTTTTGTGGTGTTGTTTTTAACAGCTGCTTGACAAATTAAAATACATCAACCTTAGTCATTCGCAAAAGCTAATCAGGACCCCAGACTTCACGGAGGTCCCAAATCTTAAGAGGCTGATTCTTAAAGGGTGTACAAGTTTGGTAGAGGTTCACCCATCTATCGGATTTCACAAAAGGCTTGTTTTCGTAAATCTAAAGGATTGTAAGAATCTTAGGAGCCTTCCAAACACTATACAATTGGAATCTCTTGAGATTCTCATTCTTTCTGGATGCTTAAAACTTGGAAAAATCCCAGAAATCCTTGAGAAGATGGAACATTTATCGGAGGTCTACTTGGAAGGAACGGCTATAAGAGAGCTGCCCTCATCAATTGGACATCTCACCAACCTTGTTTTGATAAATTTACGCTACTGCAAAAATCTTACAAGTCTTCCAGGTACCATATGTATGTTGAAACGTTTGAAAGCTCTTATTCTCTCCGGCTGCTCAAAACTTGATCATTTACCCGAGGATCTTGGAAACTTAGAGTGTTTAGAGAAGCTTGATGTAGGTGGAACTGCAATTACAGAAGCACCATCCTCCATTGTATTTTTGAAGAATCTCAAGTACTTATCCTTCCATGGATGTAAAAAAACAATGTCTCAATCATGGAATTCACCTTTTTCTTTCTTTCTACCAAGAAAACATCAAGGTTCCATGAGTTTGGTGTTGCCTTCTGTATCAGGTTTATGTTCATTAGAGAAACTAGATCTCAGTGATTGCAATCTGTTAGATGGAGCAATCCCCAGCGATCTTGGTTGTTTATCCTTTTTGTTCGAGTTAAATCTGGGAGGAAACAATTTTTCGAGTATACCAGCTGCTAGCATCAGTCAACTTCCTCGGCTTGGAATCCTTAAATTGGTAGGTTGCAAGATGCTTGAAACATTACCTGAGCTTCCATGGGGTATATTTCAGTTGTATGCAGATGATTGTACGTCATTAACAAACGTTGCAGATGTATTAACTAAAAACAAGAACTTGTACACCATCTCATTAACCAATTGTTCCCGATTGCTTGAGGATCAGCAGAATAAGAATACGTCTAGTATATTATGGCAGCATCAGCTTCAGGTTCCCTCTGTGTGTGTGTGTGTGTGTGTGTATATATATATATATATATGTATGTATGTATGTACATTCACACACCACACATAAATATGTGGTTATGTGCACACGCGCGTCTGTAGTTGATGTGTATTTATAACTTGTATTAATTATCGTTGTACAGGGATTGGCGTTTCGAAATCTTCCATTCAATTTTTGTCTTCCCGGAAGTGAGATTCCAGACTGGTTTAGCAATCAAAATATTGGGCCTTCAATTTCATTTAAGTTTCCTCCAAGTTGGCATAACTGGTGGACATTTAAGGGATTTGCCGTTTGTTTTGTTTCGGAATTAATAATCAAGTACCCAATAGGGGACATGATATTCATTAGTGCGGATATCACCATCATAAGCCATGAGAACAAGACACTGACCAGATCGATGATCATTTGTGATATAGAGACAGACAAAGATGTTGAATCAGAGCATGTGTGGCTGGCCTACTTACCATTCTATGAATTTCGGAGAAATTTTGGTAAATTCGCTGATAACCCAAATGATTGGTGTCAACTTGAGGTTTCTGCTGACAGTTATGACAAAAGACCTAATGTGATGAAAAAGTGTGGAATCCGTCTAGTATATGAAGATGATGTTAAACCCAAGGATGAGATGATGATGATGATGATGATGAACCAACATAGCTCTCAACGCGGGTTGAGGGAGCAATCCGTCTAGTCTATGAAGATGATGAAGATGATGATCCAACATAGCTCTCGACTATGACTTTAAAGAACCATGTTGAGGGAGTATAGTGACAGTAAGCGTCAAGATAACCTGAGTCCTAGATGGGGCGACTATGACTTTTCCCGGCTTCCACCAGAAACAGACCACGTTTGAGCTTCTCTCCTGATTGCAGAAGCCTCTGTTCCTCTATTTATGGCATGGCATGGTTCATCGGTAAAAATATATCATCTCAACTCATTGCTAGTGAAATTACTGTCTCATTTCCTATAAAAAAAATTAATGTGATGTATATACTATAGACGAAATGCAACGTAGGCACACTGTTTGTTTAACTTAAGTTGTAGGGAACAATAAAATAGTTTGATTAATTACATCCAGGCCCCCTGAACTTTGCTCCTATTTGCTCGTTTCATCCCATGCTTTCAATTTTTCCTATTTACACCCCTAACTTTAAAAACGACTACAGTTTACCCCTGTCGTCTAACTCCGTTAACTTTTGACAAACACCGTTAGTCATGTGTGGCACATGACATTAAGCGAGGACATTTTTGTCCAAACCTAATTGTTTTTTTAAAAATTCTTAAAATAAAAAAAACATTTAAAAATTATAAAAATACCAAAATATATTTAAAAAATATAAAAAAAACATTGGAATAAATTCTAAAAATATGAATATATATTTAAAAATTCTGAAAATACCAAAAAATATCTCAAAAATATAAAAAAACATTGGAATAAATTCTGAAAATATGAATATATATTTAAAATTTCCAAAAATGCCAAAAAAACGTAAAAATATAAAAAAAAACTTGGATATCAGTAAAATAATTCAGCAAATGAAAAATGATTTTCAGCAACAATAAAAATTGTTAAATAACAGGCAAAAAATTTAAAAATATCAAAAAACATTGGAAAAATTGTGAAAATAAAATATATATTTAAAAATTCTGAAAATACCAAAAACAATTCTAGCATGAAAAATATTTTATGTTTATTTCCCGAAAATATATTTATTCCAATGTTTTATTTCTCGAAAATATATTTATTAATAGTTTGTGCCAAAAAACTTGTTGGAACATATGGGAAAAATATTTTCTTTCCCGAAAATATTTTTATTACCAGAAAATGATTTCTAGAATGAAAAATTCTAAAAAAACTTTAATACCCTGTATATTTTTAGAATAAAAATAAATTTTTAATAAGGATTAAATTAATTCGGTGAAATTAATAAATCTGGGATTACGAGTAATGAAACTCAATGTTATTTATAAATTTTAGAATTTGACTTTAATGATTTGGATTAAATCAAACGGGATTTTTTTTTATAAAAAGTATTTGAGTGTGTCACAACACAATTAAATATATTTTTCGGATAAAATATTTGGAACGCACTTTGAGAGGTATTACGGGCTCGTTTGGGTATTTTAGACCTTTAGAAATGATCCGGGGGTATATATGTATATATGAGTCGAGTAGTTATCGGGTAATTAGATTTTGTATTTGGGCTCATTTGGGGGTCCAAAGTTGGGGCTTAAAGTCTAACTCGGGAATTGAAAAAAAATATAAGATTGGAAGGAAGAGGAATAAACCCCCCACTCCTATCAAAACCTAACCCTAGCAGCCCCACTAAAAGAGAGAGAGAGAGGAACAAAGGCTTATGAGGAGGAAGAGCATCCTAAGAGGAGGAACACAAACATCTCCCGCGCAAAGATTCTCTTGCCATATTTATTCAAATTTGTGATATTCTTGTATTAATGTTATCTTCCTTGCTTAGAATTACCGTAAAAATTATGTTTTGAGACTGCCCCATTTGAGATCCTTAGACAATATGATTTGTGGTCCTAGGAATATAAACTATGTTAAAAATCCGAAATTTTCTTGTGGAATTAAGGTTGGAAAAAACATGTTTGGGAAGAAAGCTGTATAAAAGTTATGTAATCCGATTTATGGGTCTAAATGTGATTGTTATAGATCGTGATTAGGGGTCAACGTTAGGTAAATTTTGGGTTTGTTTAAACTGGTGGATGATATATATGTGTGTATGTATGGGGGATAATTTTCTAGAAAGCGTGGAGAAGCAAGTAACGGCGAGGAAGAAGATGGATTTCAAAGGGTCATTCAAACGACTCGGTAGGTCGTTCAAGCGACGATGAATGTCATTAGAACGACATCAAACGTCGTTTGAACGATGGTAACTTTTCCCAGTGTCTCTTTATAATCTTAGCAGTTCATGAGGAGAATTTTATTTGGGGCATTTATAAAATAATTTGGGCCTTGAGATCTGGGTTTCGAGATGTATTTGACTTAGAAAGAATGATGATTTAAATAATAGAATTTGGGTGAAATAAATTCAAAATAGTTAAATTACGGATTTATTTGAGGAAGTTTGAGTATTTTGGGTACGTGACACCACTTAGATAAAATTTAATGGGAGTGAAATTTATTGAATTAAGGGTCGAAGATTTGATTCGAATTATTTTTATATTGAATGCTAAGGAACATTAGATTTATGAGTGTGCCAAAATTTATTTATGGAAAATTGTGAGATATATTCTAAAAGGCTATAATATGAGACAAGTGAGTGAGTCTTTTTGGTTGAGTGACACCATTTTAATAAATTAATTAGGGTATGATTAATTAAATTTCAAGGTGGGGGAATCGAGTCAGGTATTAAGGGCTACTACTACGGGTGTTAGGCACGGGGTAGTCGATTTAATTTATTATATATATAATAAATTATCAAGTATCAAATTTATTAAAGGGTGTTTGACCAAATACTGGAGTTTTGTGCAATAAATTCTGAAGGATTAAGACACGGACCAAATGAGTGAATTTGGGTATGGTAGTTGAGGTGGCATTACCATATTAGAGGAATTCTTATATATGTACATATAACCCTTTTTAGATTAGTTAACTCCTTATATATGTACATATAAACTTTATTGAAAATGTACCAGGAAGCGAATAAATACTAATAATCTGGAATGATTAAAGATAGACTCAAGAGGACAACATGCTAAAAGTATTAAATGTGTGGGAAAGATTAGTTTGGAAAAATAACTACACCTACAAAGCAAGGGTGATTTAAGTCAAAAGAGGATTTTATGAGACTTAATATTTAATTGGAAAATAGTCGTAGGATAACGGCTTAAAATGAGTTATAGAATAATAGAATAAAAGGTTATGGTTAAGCCAAAGAGGCTATAATTTGTATGGATTGAGATATCCTTGGATTAAAGTAGTTATAGAATAACTACTTATACATATTATATGAGAATAATAATATGTATTATATTATATTTGTGTGTGGACATACCAGTGGACTTTCCTATCATCTTGAGAGTTCTTGCATTCCGGCCAGTGACCACACGTCGGCACAGGTGGGCTTGACGTTGTGTAGGCATATAGGTGCTACGTAGAGGCTCCACCCTCGAGGGGTAGGTGTGGCGCTGACCCTTTCTGTATCACTGTTGGATATGCGCCGTATGCAGGTGTCCTACGTAGGGATCGCCCCCAACTTTATATGTGTTTTGTGGTGTCCGCTTAGGATGTCAGGATTCCTTCAGACTGTCCACTTAGGATGTTAGAATTCCTTTGGACTCGCCGATCGAGCACGAATTAGACACCAACTGTAGATGCCCTTGTATGTTAATTATATGGAAGGACATATATTATAAATTACCCGGATACTATTGAAATAAATTAAACTATCTAAGGATGTGGACCATAAATATTATTGGGACTCTATAATGCATAATAGATATTTATGCCATATACTTGATACAGATGGGATTGGAATAAATGTAAGTTGATAATTTAACAGTAAGGATTTCGTTTGAATTAGTTGATTATTAATATAGTCATTTATATTTACCCATTTACACATTGTGGTATACCTTATGGGATAAAGCCCCTTTTTGTCTAAATATGTAGACATTGTTTAATTGATGATAAAATTGGGTAAATAAAATGGTGTGGATAATTAAGGACGAAGATGATTCCTAATGAATAATGTGACACACAGTTATTAAAAAGAATAATAATTGGATAGACTAAATGAGTAGACAAATATTAAATAGAATGAGAAATGGTGTAGCCAATTATTAAATGAGAATAATAAATTTGGTAATCTAAGAGAGCGAAACTTATAGACTAATGGGGTAGACGACATGGAATGTGAATTTTATCATTAAATAATTTGAGGAAATAAACAAGGGTTACAAGATAGGTTGCAATTAGCTTATGTAAATTGTGATAATTATATTTTGAAATCTCTTCGAGGATTGTAGTGTCAGAATTGAGGAACCACTTGAAGATACAATTGATGATTATTTGGGGATACGAGTAAGACTACTTCTAGATGAGAGGTGAAGTACTCGTTACATGCGAGCGTCGATCGGGAGACGTGAAGTATAAGTTAGTAACAAATTGCATATTTACGGGTGAAGAATCCTTGAAACCTCGGGCTCTGACCCAAATTATAAATGTTTTTCTCTGAGGTATTTTAAATGACAGGGAAAGGACTGATGATGGATCAGGCTTGCAGTTGCATTGGATATAACGGATCTCACTTTATTGACTCCAGTATAGGTTGTGCTTCAGTCTCTTTATCATTTTATTTCATACTCTGATTTGTACGAGCATAAGCCCATGTAATTATTTGCATCAGTGGTATTTAGCTTTACACTTTGGACATTGTATGATAACTCAGTTTATTTATTCGTGTGTTGTGTCAATTTCATTCAAAGTTTTATCATTGTGGATTTTAAAATAAAATGAAAGAAGTTTTTATTTCCTTAAATGCTGAGAATGGTATAAATTGTTGCGGAGCCCCATCTTCGGCGTATCGTGCCTGACCGACCTTTACGTGAGAATATGAGGTTTGTTAGAAAAATATTTTTAAAAAATCAAAAAATTGTGGAAAAAATTTACAAATTTTTTAAAACATTTGAAAAATACGAATATCTATTTATTTCCAGTAATTGAAACACCTGTAACATTTGAAAAATATGAATACAATTTCCAGTAACAAAATTTATTTTTGGAAAATAAGTAAAAACAATATCCTCTAATCCCATCGATAAAAAATCATTTCCCACAAATAAAAAACTGATTTTCAAAAATTAGAAAGTGGTTTCCAACAATATAGAATTAATTTCAGCAAATAAAAATGATTTTCAGCAATAAGAAAATAATTTTCAGCAATAAAAAAGTGATTTCTAGTAAAAAAATTATTTCCAACAAACGAAAAAAAGGTTACCATAAATTAAAAAAATTGGTTTCCCAAGGTAAAAAATTATTTCTAGAAAATAAGTTAAAACATTATCCTCTAATTCCAGAAATTAAAAAAAAATCCAACCTTAATAAAAATAAATAAATCAATTTTCAGAATAAAAAATCCAACCTCCGAACCACCACCACGTCATATCTGTTCAACCCAGCCCCACCTCTAAACCACCACCACCCATACTGGCCTAACCCTAAATCCACAACTCATATTTGTTCAACCCAGCGCTGCTCGAAAATGAAGAGAGAGAGAGAAGGAAGTGACAGTAGGGGCGGGCGGCAAGGGTGGGCAGCCATGGCTGGGGGAGGAGAAGAAAGAGAGGGCAAAGGGGGTTGCAGGTGAGGGCAGAGGGGGCGGGGACTAGGGCGGGCTGCGCGTGAGGGGGAGAGAAGGGAGAGGGAGAGAAAATAAAATAGATTTTAGGGTTTGAGAAATTAATAATTGCCCTTACTTTAAGTCATGTGCCACGCACATGACTAATGGCTTCCTCCAAAATTTGACGAAATTAGATGACAGGGGGCTATTTGTAGCCATTTTCAAAGTATGGGGTGGTATTTGAAAAAAAATGAAAGAATTGGGGGGGGGGGGGGGGGGAGTGTAAGTAGGGGCAAAGTATAGGGGGCCCAGGTGTAATTAACCCAAATAGTTATCTAACTATCATTCTACTTGTACGGAATTGCAAAGTTGGAATTGAATTGGAACCTTAAGTAGGGATTGGAACCGCCACTTTCTTAGAATTCCATATTGTCTATACTTATAAAAAAAAAAAGAATTCCATATTGTCTAGTTACATAGTTTAAATTTGACTTTTAAATCCTCGAATTTGCAAACTAATACAGATGATCAGATTGCTTAGTTGTGAAACTCTCTCTCTCTCTCTCTCTCTCCACATACACACAAATATACCTAATTTGTTTTCTTAGTACTAGTGCATAGGCTTATGTACTAATGACACGTTTTAACCTTTTTAGTAGTTTTAACAATAATATTAATAGTTATCTGGTGGATAAAAAGAAAAGAACTGAAATATAATAGAATTGGCAATCTGTAATCACGAGTTAACAGTATCTGCAGTTTAGTTACAAAAAATACTTTTGGAGTCATGCCAATTCTAGTTGGTTTCATAATATATATATATATATATATATATATATATATATATATATATATATATATATTTTATCTAGAAATTGAGATTAACAAGTTCAGTCTGAATGATGTGAATGAAGAATTAGGGTCATTTTAGGATTTTGTTGTATTTTTGTTATTTTATTTTATTTTCTTTTTTAGTCTTTCTTTTATTTTTAGTATTGCATTGTATTTTTCTTTTGGCATCTAGGGACGTAATTGTAATTGAATTGTTAGCTTAGAGGCCAAGCAACCCCCTTCCTATAAATACCCATATGTAGCGTCATTTGAGGCGTTCTTTCATTTTATGAGATATTGATTAGAGAGAGTTGAGATGTGAGTCCTCTTTTCTTGTTCCCATTTGGCGTCATTTACGTCAATTGGTATCAGAGCTTAGTCGGTTCTATCCGTTGTTGTTGTAAAAAAACAAAAACTCGAAAACAACGTCACGATGGGTTCAAGAAAAGAGCAAACCCCCGTGGAAACTTCTAAAGGTCATCTCATGGAGGCTACCAACCGATTGATAGCCCGGATGAATGAAATCGATGCTCGCCTCCCTCCACCACCACCCAAATTACCATCGCACCACGACCCTCACCTCCTCCACATTTCGACCTGCCCACGCCACCATCCCCAAAGGCACCTTGAACCACCCACCACCATTAATCCTAATTCAACAATCCCTAAACCTAGCCCCTAAGACCTCTTTATCCACGCTTCCGCAACCCATTCCACACCTTTTCCACAAAAAAAATGATTATCCAAGAAGGCACCACCACGAAGGGTGGCACCCCACCACCTCAAGTCATTGATCGGACATCACAAAAACCACCCAAAACTATCCGCCAAAACCCCAATATGAGCAAAACCCGACCCAAAACCCCACTTCCACGACCCTGATTTTACCAAGGCCATCGAAAATCATTCTAGCCCGTCGGATATCTCCTTCGAAGACAAACGACCTAAAATCCAGTCCTTAACGAACCCAATTCAGCCCTTGTTTGCACTTGATTAACCCGCAGACTTGGGTTGAGGGTTCCGCCACTCGGACAACCCTACCGAGGGTCGTCCATCACTTTCGGTTCATTCCAACCACTTTTCGGCTATAAAACAGCCCAGACAGTCTTTGTTGACTCCGATATCAAGATGTGAGCAATTTTTGACACAGATCTAACCGACTAATCAAGATTCGGCGACAAGAGGGTTCGATCCCATTGAGAAAACCCTAGGATAGCATGTTCGACCCTTATTCCATGATAAGATATCTCACATGATGGACACTAGCAAAATTTATAGCCATGACTCATTAGAGATTTGTCTACCTCATAACAAAGAATTTCTAGCAACAAACCTTAACTCCAACTCATACCCTCTCTTATTTGGCTACACCCAAGAACATGTTTCCACTTTCGAAACCCTAAGTCAATAAACCCCTACCCTAAAAAATTACCAAGAACCAATCAAGAACCCTCCTTCCATAAATTCAATCCAATTTCAACCCATTTCGAACTCACCCCCTCCTATGCTAACGAATCAACCTTCTGCCCTCTAGGTATAACCCTCCGACATGTGCAAGAACTAGGTTTTGGCACCAATAAAATGGTTTTTAATTTGGGGGAAGATATTTTTGAAGAGTCCCATGAGAGACAAGAGGAAGAAGATGAAGATTGATGTAAGAATTGAAGAATCTTCCTCGATTTTTCAAAAATTACTTTTTGGTCCCACAAGTTTTGCCTCTCTTCCACACATTTTGGCAATTTTTCATTTGACCTCAATTTTAAAGTTCGAGGACGAACTTTTTTGAAGGCGGAGATAATGATGTGAATGAAGAATTAGGGATATTTTCTTCATTTTAGGATTTTATTGTATTTTTTATTTATTTTATTTATTTTATGTATTTTCTTTTTTTAGTCCTTTTAGTCTTTCTTTTATTTTTAATATTGCATTGTATTTTTCTTTTGTTTAGTATTTAGAGGAACGAATGTTATTGGCATTTAGGGATGTAATTGTAATTAGATTGTTAGCTTATAGGCCAAGCAACCTCCTTTTATAAATACCCATATGTAGCCTTTGAGGCATTCTTCCATTTTATGAGATATTGATTAGGGAGAGTTGAGATGAGAGTCGAGATAAGAGCCCTCTTTTTTTTGTTCCCATTTGGCATCACTTACGTCACTGATTGTGGGGGCCAAAAACTAGTCGAATCGGCCAATTCGCCGCAGTTTGGCCAAAATTTTGAAATATGCTCTCTGCACCTGTCCATGAATGTGTGTGTGTTTTATAAACAGATGGGTTCAGAACTATAACGTGTTTAAAGTATGAGAACATCAACTAATAGGTCCTCCCAATATTAA
The DNA here is from genome assembly GCA_949130495.1 of Sambucus nigra. Classification (NCBI taxonomy): domain Eukaryota; kingdom Viridiplantae; phylum Streptophyta; class Magnoliopsida; order Dipsacales; family Adoxaceae; genus Sambucus; species Sambucus nigra. Next base: position 503,793,521 of record OX422221.1, on the reverse strand, counting down.
TTTTTGAATTATTGATGTTGGCTATGCTGGATTATTATATATGTTTTACTTTCTGGATTACATTTACATATTTATGCATACATAAAGTTATTGATTAATGTGTAAGATTCAATTGGGTTTTATTGAAAATTCAACCAACAATGTTTTGACAATTCAACGGGTGTAATTTAAGAGTATGATTTTAGGGTTCATGTAGAATTACCCATATTATTTCATCAACTCACACAGATATTCCATTGATCATTACTTTCTTTTCTTTTCCCTGTGAAAGTTCATTAAAGAGGATCCTAATAACATATTGCATTTCCTTGTAAGTGTAAAGTTTTTCTTAATTTAAAATTTATATATATATATATATATATATATATATATATATATATATATATATATATATATATATATATATATATATCTAATATAGTTTTAATGTCTAGAACTTTTATTGATGTAAATAGTCATCGGAAACAATCGCACTCACAAATCCATAATAGACTCAACTCTTTAATATTATTCACCACCCTAAATGAGGGGTCAATGTCCATTATTCGTAGGAATAACTAACCTTTAATCATTGGTAAACAAGGCTTCCACAGAAGAAATATGGGCAAACTAGGTAAGAACTAAACATATCCTACCTAAACTTGACTCCTAAATTTGAACACTAAATTAAAAAATATTTTTTTCTTTCTAATAATTTCGGGCAACCCTAAGGTGTCTTCTCATGGGGACAACCCTCCCCCCTGCACGTGGAGGTCGAGCTCAACTGTGAGTTCTAATAAATATTCCTTATATCTCTGCCTCAATGCAATAATGCGTGATAAGAATTTCGTAGTGATCTTTTCCTCCTCGCAAGTAGGAGTTTCAATTTGGTTTCATTGTCTAGAAAAACAATTCTTCAGTGGGCAGGTCACTTTCATTTTCAATGTCCCTGTACACCGCCGTAGAAACAATTAAAACGAACTTGCTTATTGGTATGGTAGGCGTTGTTTATGAATGTATCAGAAGTGACGAAGGCTTTCCAGTATGAGAGATTGCCATGTTTTCCCCTACTTTGATGGCGTACTTGATGGCTTGATTGAATGTCATAATTTAACAATGTTCAAGCACGGTGTGAGTCGAGTGATAATCCTAGTACGACTCTGTAAAAGTATTACGGGTAATGCTTGTGAATGCACGTTGTGTTTTGAGTTCTTAGTGAATACTCCTCTATCCCAAATTGGTAGTCTCTTTTTAAAAACGACGGTTGTTAGGGATAATGGCCTCAATCAATGGCCAAAATCATAGTTGTTTGCTAGTGTGGAATTTATTCGTCGATTATGACCAAAAAAGGAAAGTGGACTCTTAATTTTGGACATCCCCAAAAAAATTTAAACTATTAGTTTCGGATGGATGTTTAGATGAGTTGGCTATAAGGGGGAACATAACAAGTGTAAGCAAGAACGAGAAGATTTAGCTTAACTTGTCATAAGGGATACAAAAGGTAATTCTTGAAATAAATGAAGAAACAACACAATTCAATAGGATATGTATGAACAACACGAGATCATAGTATATTTGGATTAGAAGTTGAATAATAATTTTAGTCCCAAAAAACATCTCAAATCCTCCCCAAATACCATTAAGCGTTGTACCTTGTGGTATGGATTCCGTCAGGACACAACACTTTAATGCTGTTTGGTGAAGGATTTTGGGGATTTTTTTTGGACTCATAGCACTACTCTTTACAAGTTACAACAATGCTATAATGTTGGATATGAACATTAGTAAGTTAAAGCACCCAAAGTATTAACAAATTCAACATTGAGATCGTGAGTCAATGGGAAGTATTAGAATTTTCCAAATGAATCCAATTTGAATGCTAATATATATGTATATGTATATATAATAGTCCTATTGTATTGAATTACACATGATTGTTTCGATCAATATTGTTATAATTTGAATAAGTTACATTTAATTCAGATTTAAAGGAATGTGATATTTGAAAAAAAATGAATTTATGCAAATAATTTTTTGTAAATAATAATTTAATCCATTTTTGTCTATATAGTTTTTTTTTTGGATCTTAATTTATCTCAACAAATTTCTTTCCTAGGAGTATCCTTTTTTTCTAGCTCCGGAGATCTCTTCATTTTCTAATAAATTTAGGTCTTCTTCTTCAACTTATTCAAATATTTTGAAATCTTTATCAAGGTTAAATTTCATTACTCCTTTTATGTCTTTCAAGAAGTAATATAAATCTTCACAATAAAATACACCCGAGCCTATTTGTTCACTATCGATGATAGTGCAAATCCCTTAAACTACTCTTATATGTTTGCCAAAAGTTATGATTTGAATTCTAATTTATCCCATATTTCTTCCTGAGAAAATAATGTCATTATCATCCTAAAAAATGAGTATTTGTTCATTATGTTAGTAGCCTAGTACATAACTTAAATTGCCTAACTTTCGGGTTTCCTTCTTATACATGCACATGCAGGAATACAAATCTACATGTTCAAAGTCCTAATTTACCAAAATTGCTTCACTACCATTCAGACTTTATACCTATGTGCCCATGGTTAATGTAAAGATTTCTTCAATCAGTATAATTCTTCAAGTTAACGCTGTGACGCTTAAATTCGGACCTTATTTATTATTCTAAAGTTCAATTATTAAACTTCACTTTTGTGGTTTTCATAAATAATACTTCCAACGAGAGAAACAAAAATGGGTGTGTTGGAAAAAAAGAGTAAGTTATTAGCATTTGCCTTTAGCGAATTTTCTTTTTGTCAATATTCTCATCAAAATTTATTATAGTTTAGGACATGATGTCATTACAATGAACAAAATAGAAAAATAAGATTCATGTAGCCTATATCAAATAATTAGGAAAAGATTTTGTTGAGCGCGTTGAGTTGAATTTATTATAGTTTCATTGGAGGGTTACGTTAGGTAGCTGAAAATCAGCGTAAAACTTTGTCAGATCCTTATGAACATGAATCCTATTAATATACGCACTAATACTAGGGTTTTCCCCGAAAGTGATGCGTTGCCCCTACCACTAGGTGTCTCGAAAAATAGGTAAGGGGCTTCGCATCGGTGCCTGGGTGCAATGAGAAATAGAAAAGGGTTCCTGCAATAATCTGGACGTATGCGGGTAAAAAAACTAGTTCAGGATAGTTGACTTAGGTTAGCGACTTGAAAAATAGGGACTATGACATAGAAAAGGATGGAGATAGTGGATACGATGATAGGAAGAAGAATTTAACATAACTTGTTTAGAAGAAACTAAATGAGTTGATGAGAAAGCTAGAAAAATAGGAAATACAGGGTTTAAATTATATTATACAGAAAAACATAAAATTAGGAATGGAGTCAAAATAATAGTAGATAATAATCTTAAGGATGACATCGTAATCATTATTAGGAAAGGTGATAGACTTATACTTGAAATAGGGTATTAGGTGAAAATATAATTAATATTGTTACTGCTTATGCACCCCAAGTAATATTATATGAGTACACTAAAGTACAATTTTGGGAACAAATGGATGAACTAATTCAAGAAATACCTGTAGGGGAGAAAATCTGTGTAGCAGAAGATTTTAATAGCCACGTAGGAGAAGATCATGTAGGATATGAGATAGTGCATAGAGGATATGATTTTGGAGATACAAACGATGGTGGAGAGTCTATCTTAGATTTGGCGATGACATATGATTTTTTACTAGTAAATACATATTTTAAAAAGAGGCTTAAATACTTAATAACTTATAAAAGTGGAATGCATAAGAGCCAAATAGACTTTTTCATTACTTTGAAAGGGGACCAATTAATATAAAAAGGCTGTAAGGGTATCCCGATGTAGAACTTAACCTCACAATATACAATAATGGTGTTGGATATAAATATTAAAAATCAACCATGAGTGCAAAGGAAGATGTTTAACCCACGAACAAGGCGGAAGAACGTAAAAGGAAATAAATTAAAACTATTTCAAGATAACATATTAAATGAAGCGTCATGGAATACCGAAGACAAGACTAACATAATGTGGGATAAGATATCCACATGCATTAAAAGTATATCGAAAGAATTTTTTAGAGAATCAAAAGGCAGGGGCTACAATCTAAAAAAACCTCGTGCTGGAATGAAGAATTACAAAATATAGTAGAAATCAAAATGGAGTGCTTTAAAATGTGGCAAACAACTAGAAACGAAGAAATTTTTGTGAAACATGTATGCGTTAAAAAGGAAGTTAAGAAAATTGCAAGAGATACTAAGTTAAAGGCGTATGATTCGAGAGTCCTAGTCAAGTATTTATAAGCTCGCTAAACTTAGGGACATAAAAATAAAAGATTTTAATAATGTTAAGTATATAAAAGTGATGATTTAAGATTCCTAGTCAAGGATGGTGAGATTATGGAAATATGGAAAAACTATAACAAAATGTTATTGAATGGATACATCAAGCGTAGACCAATGGATGCCCTCATAAGGAAGAGTGATTTTGTTAATATTGATGGTAATGCAAGGGGTAGAGGTAGGACTAAATTGACTTGGAGGGATATTGTAAAAAAAGACATAATATCACATGGTTTAACTAAAGATATTGCACTAAATAAAATGGAATGGAAAAATAGGATTCATGTAGTCGATCCCAAATAATTGGAGAAAGTCTTTGTTGCACTAAGTTGAGTTGGAGTTTGGTTGTTCAAAGAAATGGAATCACATCCATACTCAATATCTCATCGTCTAGCTAAAACATGGTTGCCAGTATCATCCTTTGACATGTATATGAATCAAGCACACTACCAAGAAAAATATATTTTGTTAACCAAATCAATTACAAAACAATAATATGTCATGATCACAATAATGTCTTTGGTGAGTTTATATTTAAATTTTTTGTCTTCAAAACAACCGTTAAACCGCTCGGTTCTGAATCATTTTATCTAAATCTAATGACAACACTCATTATTGGGTTATTACTATCAGCAGAGTATGATCATCGATTTTAGAGTCAAATTAAAATATTATAACTTAATTGTCGGCTCACGTATTCCTATTATATTAATTTGATGTAATGAGTTGAGTCATTACGAAACTTTCTATTACATACTTCTGTACAATAACTATCACAATACTTTTGTGGTCATTATTATATAATGAGTTGTCCAATCCCTTGAGGATGTAGAACTTGTTAAGAAAATATGTGTGTTTCCATGCATCCATAACAAACAACATTTATCAATCAAGTGCTTCGTTACTAAATGTGGAGACTTTATTCTTAAGAAATTTACCGAACTCAATATAGTGAGATAGACCAATATTTATGCATTTCTTCATGTTTAACGGGCACAACAACATTAATACACATTGAATTATTTTCATTTCTACTTGAAGACGATTACACCAAATTTAAAAGTCAATCCCAACATGCAAAGCAATGTCCAATAATGAAAAGTAAAGTAATCGACAATACATAAATATAACTCGTAGAATATTATTACATCATGTCTCATTACGTCATTAAATGTACTTCCTTATAACGTGAAAATCATACCAACACACATACATGTGACATCACATACCCATATTAGTATGCTTATAGTGTCACATCAAAGACATGTCAACAAACCATTACCAAATAAACATAAAATTCATGTCATAAAAATTCTACATATTCCATAAATATGTGACCCCACATCCGTACCATATCATTACACGACATCATTAATGGATACAACCTACCTCATCACTCACTTAATACTTTTAGGTTATGTTAGGAAATAAATTTCCAATTGAGTCCCAGTATTGTTTTCACTTAATTCCATGAACAAAACTGTATTTGTAATATGTCATAGGGAGATTTTTATTTTGTCACGATCCCACTTGGTCTTTGACGTATTGAAGAAATTGAAGACGTTGCGGCAAAGCTTCAAAGAATTAATCATGCCGATGTTTAATTGGTGCAAGTTTAATCGTCTTAAAAGTTAATTTCATTTCGAGATCACTCAGGTATGAATGGGTATAATTAATGGTGCTCGAAATTATTTTTATAAAAGATAAGGATGTAATTTTTATAAAGAAAAATGTTTAAAATGGTTTTAAAGTGTTTTAAAAGGTTTACACTTCGTTTTATGATGATAAGCTCGAAATATAGTTTAACTAATTTAAATCTCTTTGTTAAGAGACATTTTAATCAGAAAGTCAAAGAAAGTCAAACTTTCGCACTGTCGCTCGAACGACATTGGATCTCATTCGAACGAGATACAGTGTCGTGCGAACGACATGCTTAAGTCGTTCGAACGACATGTTTTTCGAGGCGTCGTTTAAATCCTATTTAAACAGTGTTTTCATCATAATTTCGTGGGTGTGCATTCTGGAAAACAGTATTCGACCAGAAACTTGTTTTGCACATGTTTTCTAAGGTTTAAAAATCATAAACACATCCTTAGAGTTTGCAAAGATCCGAGTTATCATTCTTATATGTTTAAGTGATCTTGCCGCACCAAAGTTATTTGTTCTACACATTGAACACAAAGGGTTTTGCGGTGAAGAAGCGACGGACATCGTGTTCGACATCGTAGACGAATCAAAGCCATTAGGTGGACACCGAGACATACGTGGACGCGTGTGTTGTGGACAGGTATCGTGGAAGACGGAATTTCTGCGTGGGCACTATTGAAGAATGGTTGACGATCAGAAGGAGCGTCAAGACCCGTGGGGATCGAGTCTTAGTGTAAGGCTAATCTGTCTTGGTAAAACCATTGTTCATAGTGATTGTCTGGCTTGGGCCGTCCGAGGTTGTTTTCCCGTTTTGAGTTTTTTCCTCGTACATCCGGTGTTGTGAGTATTCTTTACTTTATTTTACTTGCTTTAATCACTAGATGCATGTTTAGAATTAATCAAGATAAAGCTGGTTTAAAGTAAGAATTGGGTTTTCACAACTTGGTTTGGTGCTTAATTAAAAGTTGGATAATTTTTGATAAAAATTGGTTTGAAAGAGAACACACACATATTGGGCACTCTTCAGGTTACCAATTATATTGAGCACGGTATTATCCATCGTGATACATTAATAATTTTGAGTAAGTGGTTTACCCATGGGGTGGTTCACACAAAATATGTGCAAAATAAAATGTAGGAAAAAACTTTAAAAGGTAACAAGTGTTGTGGACAACCTCTCACATAAACAATAACCATTGAAATTAAATAAGTAGATATAATAAAAAAAAAGTAAATAAAATGCTTCATATGAACATACCCAAAAAGAAAATAATTTAAGCTATTGTTTTTTAGAACAACCCCAAAATACTATATTAATAAAACGCGTGTCCCACGATAACAACCAAGAATCCATTTCATGATTAGAATGGCAACCATGAACAAGTACATAGATATGATGTTTTAGAGTTCTATAAATCCAGTTGACAATTTTGCTTATATTTTGTTTTTCATTAGAATTTAATCACCATTCTGGCATTTACCGATGATTTTTTTCACTTTTTACAATATTTTTTTCATCGGTAAATATCAAAATGATGGGTAAAGTCTAAAGTAAAATAAAATAGTGAATGAATTCAAATAATAATAACTACAATGTGGATTAAATCAATTTATCCCAAATATTATTTACCTGTCATGGTTTAACATGTCACCACAATGTGGAAAGATCCATTTAATATTTTTATTAATAAAGTTAAAGTACGCACTTTACAATTATGGTTATCCTTCCCCTCACAGGCATATGTTCCACTTAAAGTGTATAAATAAAATAATATTGTTAGGGAATAATTCGAGCATTCCAATTTGTTAGGAGTGAATGAAATTTGTCTAGGCATTAGGGGATAGGAATTCACAGTTTGGGATGAACAAGAAAGAGAACCCGATCATCTAGAATCTCAGAGGTGATCAACTCAAATCGGCCACCTAATAACTTTGAGATTCCTACATAATAAAACCTCATTACAATCTTTATAAATCTAAGCCACACCCCTAGGAAAAGGGTCATGTAATTTCTTATTGAGAAATGATTAATAAGAAAAGAGAGAAACATGCTGTGGATGTAGGCAATTTGTTGAACCACGTATATTATTGTATTGTACGATTATGTGATATTTTTCTATGTTCAGATCTAGTTATTTGAAAATATTATTTGTAGGATTTTAGCACCGCTAATTGGCGTCGTTTATGGGAACGTATAGTTTGTTTCGAGTAGCTAGAACCAACAAATAGCCACGTCTCACCCACAGAGTGCATCTCTGCCATCCTATGAGAACCACCAATATGGACCTCTGACATTTAGGGTTAGTTAAGTGGTTTATCTCAACTGGGGTAGCAGCGCCCCTAATCCATGTATTAACCTCAGTAAGAACGTTCTGAGCAGAGTAACGAACCCCCCAAATCTACTAAGATCTCACGATTGGTCGACGCTTAAGAGCAACAACTTCGTCAGCATGAGGAAGAGAGCGCTCATCTGAAGCATCGTGTGGAAATGATAGAGCGAGAGCTCCATGGAGATAAATGAAACCATCACGCTCAGACACCTACCCCTTAGCTTAGTAGCTCGCAGTCGAAGAAGGATCTCAATTTGTAATCAGAAATGATATGTATGAGAAATCCTTCGAATAGGGAAAGAAAAAAAGGAGATCACTGAAAGTATGACCTCATTCGAAAAGAGATATATCAACACCCCATAAATCGTAGGGCCAGGTGCACCAAGGAGATGGCTAAGAGAGCCCTCATCAGCCAGATGAGGTCCTCCTTTTCAAGAGAAATCGAGGAGCCAGAGCCTCCTAGAAGTTTGTAACTCCCAGGTTTAATATATATATGATTGAAAAATTTCCCCTGCTAGTTACGTCCTCCAGTACAGGCAAGAGATGACTTTGTGGAACAATAATGAGGCCCTAATGTTCTGCATACCCAGTTCCATCCTGGTGGATACTGTGTATAAGTGGTTTGAGAAATTTCCACATAGATCCATCTCTAGCTTTAAGTATCTCATATAAGTGTTTACTGATCGGTTCATCACTAGTAGATTCCACTCGAAGATGATGGACTCACTCGTCACTATGAGGAATAAGCCCCAGGAGAACTTGTGAGATTATGCTAATCATTACTGGGAGATGTACAATGCAATTGAACACTGCTTTGAGCAGTTCGCTATCGCCTCATTCAAAATTGGACTGTCAAGCTATTTTATGTTACACCAGTCCCTCACCAAGAAGGAAGTGAACACCATCAATGATCTCATCTCAAAAATAGAGAAATATGCAAAGGTGGAAGACATTGTCGCTAACACCCAGGACGATAACGGTCTCTCAAAGACAACAAAAAATGGTGGAAAAAAGGCCCACAAGAAAAAGGGTAAAATATAAAATGGCGGGCCTAAAAATGGTGATAAGGACGATCCCACCAAGGCCTTCCAAGTAATCAAATTTTTCTTTAAGAATCCAATTTACAAGATCCTCGATAAAATTTAAGACCAATAGTTCCTCAAGTGGCCGAGGAAGATGACATAAAATCTTTAAAAAAGGAACACAACATTTAGACGTGCTTATCACAAAGAGCACGAACATTAGATAAAGAACTACGAATCTCTCAAAACTCACTTAAAATATTTGTCCCAGGTTGGTCACTTGGACGATTATGTGGAGAAGAAAGTTCCAAAGCCGACCACTAATAATGATTAAAAGCCCGACAACTTTTTAGATGGTGAGGATACGAGAAACGAGTCCGTATTCATCTAGTGTGCCTCAAGTCTGAAAAATATTTAAGGCAACAATGTTCAGATGGAATTAAAAAAAGCCACCACTGTGATGGAGGATTTTCAAATTGATCCCACCAAGACACCAGCGGGAAAACATTGTCGTCTAGAATATATTGACTACAATAAACACATAGTGTTCACAGAGGGCGACTTGATCAGAGTCAGAAGTTCGCATCATGATGAACTAGTAATCATACTCATAATTGCATTATAGGATGTGAATAAGCTACTAGTTGACCAAGGCATCTCCTCATAAGTCATGTACTTGAAGTTGTCCAACCAGCTCGACCTTAAAGTAGAAGATCTTAAGGAAGCCACCATCCATTTGATCGGCTTTCCGGGAAGGACGAACATGAATTTGGGGAAAGTAATTTTGCTTGTCCGACATGGGAACATTTCGAAGATGATCAAATTCCTGGTCATGAACATTGATTCTTCTTACAACGTTATCCTATGAAGAGTATGGTCGCACACTATGTAAGATGTCCCATCACCGTACGACCCGAAGCTCAAATGCATCACCGATCAGAGATACTGGATAAGAGAGGAACCCAAGTTGTTGCTCGGCAATGCTTTATGGCTGCTATTAAATCTAATCAAGAAAAGAAGAAAAAAAGGCGGTCGCACAAGAGTCGACTAAGGATGGGGTCACCCCGTCCAAGTAGTAACTGAACTATGGCCAACCGAGGGTAGAAGAAACGAGGGTGTCCCTCATGGACAAAGTCACGGAACCACTTCAAACGGTTGTGTTCAATGGCCTACGCCCTGAGAAAAAGTTCGTGATTGGCATCTCTCTTTCCGTATAAGAAAGAGAAGAATCAAACATCTTCCTCAAGGACAATCGAGATGTTTTTTCTTAGCAGCCTTACGATATGCCCAGAATTGATCCTAAAGTCAGGTGTTATCAACTTCACGTGGACCCAACATTTCTACCAATCACCCAAAAATCACACTAAACAGCTCCAAAGAAGGCTAGAGTCATTGAAGAGAAGTGGGGAATCTTCTGGATGCAAGGTCCATTAAAGAAGTTCAGTTCCCTAAGTGGTTATCTAATCCAGTGGTTGTCAAAAAGAGTAATGGAAAGTGGCGAATATGCATAGACTTCACTAACCTCAACAAAGATTGTCCTAAAGATAACTTTCCTCACCCCAAGATCGATCAGTTAATCTAAGCTACAACCAACCATGAAAGAATGAGTTTTATGGACGCGTACCGTGGGTACCACTAAATTCCTCTATTCGAGCCCGACCAAGACAAGACTTATTTCATTACAACTCTTAACGTGTACTGCTATTGAGTCATGCCATTTGGACTCAAGAACGCATGGGCAACATTCCAAAGGTTGGTCACCAAGATTTTCGAACCTCAAACGGGAAACACCATGGAAGCTTACATAAATGACATTGTAACATCCCGTAATTTTATCGATTTTTTAATATTGGGAATTAACTGGGATTAATTAATTTATATTGAGAAAATTAATCCAGTAAAATAAATATTAATTATTGAGATAAGGGTTAATATTTATTTATATTAATTTTATCGATTTTTTAATATTGGGAATTAATTGGGAATAATTAATTTATATTGAGAAAATTAATCCAGTAAAATAAATATTAATTAGCGAGATAAGGGTTAATATTTGTTTATATTGACTATTACTTAGTGATGAGTAATAATAATGATAATGATATATTAATATTGCGTGAGTGAGAAATACTTCAGTCGTGTTGGGACTTAATTTAATGAAATAAAAAGTAAGATATTTTTAGGTCATTCATATGATAATTTTGAGTGCACCAGTGTGTCCGAAAGGGTAGAGATAGTCAAAAAATCCTACACGGGGGTTTAGTTTGGGTTTCGGAGTACTTTTAGGCCAAATCGGCACCCCGGAGGAATATTTTGATCTTTTGAAATTTACGAGAAAATAAACCCACGAAAATTAGAGGATTATATCTGATTAAATGTAAAGGATATTAGGGTTATCAGTTATCAAACCAAGGGAGAGTCATAGGAGAGTCATTCCTAGGGTTCCACGGCCTAGAACCACCTTCTTGCACCACCACCACCACCGGATTATAGATCGGGGAGAGGAGAACACAAAACCACCATCAATTCTGTGGAAATCAGACCTACATACAGAGGCAAGAGAGAGAGAGAGATAAATGGGGGTTCAAAAAAATGAGCGAGATAAAGTTAAACCTTCGTGTCCAATGCATTTTTCCTTTGTTTTCCAAAGATGATCTCAACCTTTAATTTTTGCCTTGTTAGCTTCAATCCAAACCCTTAAGTATCTTATATGTTTATAGAATATTAACAATACCATGCTACTATCAATTTATCTTATACAAGTACTATATATATATATATATATATATTGTACTTGTATAAGATAAATTGATTATTCACACATACTATCATTAAAATTGCACAAAATATACACAATATGACCAACACCCACAAAGTTTTAATTAATTCAAATAATAATACAATAATAATACAATACCCTCCTTGCACTTTGGCATGAAATGCTTCTTACTGATGGAAGCAAATCGTCTTTGTTATATGGATGAAACAACTCCATATCGTCATCACCCAGTGGTTTAAAATCGTCATTTTATACCAGACGAATTCCACACATTTTCACTGCATTATCACCCACACAAATAGAAACCCCAACTTCACTTTACGCATAAAACGAACGAGATCTATGTAGATCAGACACGTGATCGGATTCAAATGTTGTTTCTGTCCCTTTTCCACATGCATACGGGAAACCATACCCGCATTGGTAACAACCATTACGGGCTATGAAGCAGAATGACAAATCTATATGTTTATCGTAACAGTGATTACTATTCGTGCATATCCCTTCAACAACGGCACAAAGGGCAAACCCCAGGAACTTATCATTATACCAATGTGGCGGAAGCTTCATTACAACTAAAGGCCCCATATTCTGATTGCTGAACCACTCTGGAATCTGTTTTCCAGGAAGACATAAACTATGTATAACTCTGTATCTCTGTACCGTGATAATCAAGTCGTTCAATCACTAAAAATACACACAAGCGCACACACACACATACTATATATATATATATATATATATATATATATATATATATATATATATATATATATATATATATATATATATACTAGTGTATGCCCGTGTCTGAAAGCACAACGAAAATTTTCGAAGTACGAAATCGCAAAACGGCGAAAATTTTGTCCCCCAACAAAAAAAATATGCAACAACAATATGAAGTCCGTCTTGAACCTCTCATAAATTTTTTGGACAAAATTTCCTCTATGGGACTATCCACACTATTTAACAAACAAAAAATACTTCAACAACAATACAAATAGTATCTCTTAAACCTCGTATAAACATCGTTTATTTATTTATTTAACTTAATTTATTCAATAACAACAATATGCAAGCTTAATACAGTACATGGTGCACTAAACTGCACATCTTTTTTCTATTCCAATTTAAAGGCAAAATATTTTTAATATGGTATTGTAGTACATACCATCTACATATCAAAAGTAGAAAAAGATAGTCACATAGAAGAAACTATAAGAACTTCCATTCAGAATTTGATATGATTTAACCCCAAGCTCATAATGAAAACTACCTCAATAAAACTGCATAACTGAATCTTCTTCGTCAAAATAATTTCGAACATTTATACATCTCCATGATGTTCAAAAAAATATGTTTGGTTTCTTCATTCTAATTTGTACCTATTCATACATCGTTTCTACATCTTGTGAACTACCTGATACATCGTTATTATAACAACACAACACATAAATATATTAACGGAAAAAAGGGTACCAAATTAATAATATAAATAATTGTACCTCATCTGCCACACTAATTTACCACTTCTTCACTATCATAGATCCAAATACAAACATCACAGTATAATAAATTAGTTCCATGGTGACAACCAATTTCATTGCCTCTTTTCTTTTTTTTTAACACATGGGGGCAGTAGGGGCAGTAGCACCCGATTACAGGACAAATATAAAAACACATAGGGGAAGTAGCCCCCGATTCAGCAGGGGCAGTAGCACACGATTCAGCAGGGGCAGTAGCACACGATTCAGCAGCTATTTGATCCTTATCGGCAGCAGCCTGAATTGAAGCCATTGGCGATGGCATTTCCTTTTTATTTCTGCAGGAACTGTTATTGAACAAATACGACCACATAGAATCAGAGTAGCAATGTGCAACAATGATATGCATATGTTGAAATAGTTTAGTATACTTTCTTATTTATAGTTCCTCATTTCTGATATGTCTGTTATATATTTTAGGTAATTTGGAAAGCTAGAAACTGTTGCAATTTCGATGGGATTCAAATGTCTTGTATAGTAATCATTAATAATGTCATAACCTTCATATGTAGAATCTCTTAAACAATAAAACCTCAAATATATACAAAATTATAGAGAATTGGGGGTTCCCTTGGCAACTCGGTCGAAAAAATAAGCATACCAATGTGGATAGAGCTATGAGCTGTGAGCTGTAAGCTGTGAGCTGTAAGCTGTAATCTGCCTTACCAACGGTAACCCCCATACTCGACGGCATACGCTGTATATGGATCGAACATTCTTATCAATTTCATGTTTCGGGGGCTTTTCACCCGGAACATTCTTGTCAATTTTACCAGAACTAAAAGTCGTCGTTGTTGCCGTTCCACTACATTCACATGATTAGATTGAAAAAAATAAGTTCATATATAATAATACGGTCGATTCACTTTAAGTTCAACAGATTCAATTGAATATTAGACTATAAACTTTAAATTCAACAAAAGAAAATGTTATAAACACAACAAAATGAATTGCGATGTATAATGTATATACAAAATGTGTAAAGAAACCCATCATGTTGACATAGCTTATAATGAAAAGATACTTTGTATGAACACAGATACTTTGTAAAGACAATGGTAAATAAATTATTTAAACAAATTCAATGTGTGCTTTCTAAAGATTCTGGATCTTAGTAAGCGTTCCATGAATTCAATTAATAATATTACAATCCGAAAAAACTTGAAATAATACAATGAGCATGGAAAATAGAAAAGCAACTGACCGCTTGTCTAATAGTTCAAGGCAAACCATCGAGAATGAAACCCGATTCACCTTTAGATTCTCCAGCCTCGTGTCTTCTTTTTCAAGGCTGCCCAGTATCAAAATTCTTATTCTCTACAGAAGAGTGACTTTTTTTCCTATATCGAGTATAAGGTAAAGAATGCAAAGAACTCTATGAAGCATGGCATTAATATGTTTAGAGCATGTAGGATAATAGCCGATCAAAACAGGTCCATGTTGCCATTCTTTCACCAGCAAGAACCCAGGCTCTGAGATGTGTGCACCAGCAGGATAAGGCCAAATTTTTGAAAAATAATGAAATGAAATGTGCAGAATAAGTGCATCTCAGATGTGTTTTGATCTTTATTCCGCCACTGATCAGAATAGGTGATGTACACCATGTCAAATTGCTAGCTCTAGAGATAAAACTACATATTTTAGTAAAGCATAATTCAGTAAATCATAATTATATTTGCTCTCTCAAGCAGACCCTATATGCAATAAAACTTGCACTATAAAAATATCAACAATAAATTTCATCAATACATATTTTATCATATGTAACAATATAATTCTATACATGAAGAACAAATTATTCATATAAAAAATTATATGGGCAAAGTTAAGTTAATACCCATTTTGATCATGCTCAATTCAGATAACCTTAAGTTATTATGACAGAGTTATACACATGGAAATAATACAAACAAAGTTAAGAAGAGTACCAGCTATTATACACATGGAAATAACAATAGCACTCACAAAAATTTCAATTACAATTGGTTCTCTCGATTTATTATTGGAATAAAATGTTTATATTTTTCACCAACTTCGTTAATCTCTAAGTTCAACCCCACACTAAAACCCACATATAGTAAGTCAGTGACCCAGTCTACCCATCCCCACTCTAAATAACCCACATATAGACAACAACGGTACATAAAAATATTGACATTAACCATTAGCTCTAGTGCAAACCTGTAAGAACTCATTTGCGTCAGACACGGGTTTCTTTAGTTTCCACCATTTCTACTACTAAGTAATGAAGTTAGTACCTGCAAAAACACATACACTCTGAACAAAATGGTTATTCATTTCACAACAATTTGACTCCCTCTGATAAAAAAACTCAAACTTTATTGTAACTCCTAAACTTTATAGTATTAAAACTAATTATTAATGGAATCAAAAATAATTTTTTAATTCACATATGAATGAAAAAAACTATGGAGATGAATGAAATAAAAAACTCTATGAAATAGATTGCAAATTGACCAAATATATGAAGAGATGGGAATGACCTTAATGATGTCAGGCCACCTAATGCCACATTCTTTCTTAGTCCACTAAATACGAAGTCGACGGCCCTTCAAATTGCATCCTCAGAAGCTCATTCATCCTTTGACATCACTAAAAGATATTATAGAAAGCTCACATCATTTGCCTTATTAAAGACTCCTAATAATCCCCAATAGAGACATCATTTGAATTTGAATTTCACCACCACCATAAGAACCTCCACCAACATTATTAGTCAAATCAATATAAACACATGGAATTTGAATTTGAATTTGACTAAACTGAAATGGAATTTGAATTTGAATTTGGTCCAGTAACATTACTATGTGACCGCGTTGAGATTGGGCAAAGCCATGCTTTCTATAGGCTTTCACTTCGTGGGCAGCCCTGATATCTGTTCCAATGGAAGTAATCAATAACTATACAGGTTACATGGGCAAATTTAACTATAGCAAGGGAAGTTTAACTGGACCTTCACACAAAAAACAACAGACTACACGAGTATTATTGAAGTTCAATTCAAGATTCAGTAACCAATTTGATAATATAAATAAAAAGGAAAAAAGAATCTCACTTATTCATATTCAAAATCCATCCATGTTAACACCAATTGGCTTTCCTTTTCCTTTCATTTCTTGTTGATATTATCCAATAGTTTAGTCCTCTTCTAGAGGCTTTTCGCTCTGAAATGTAAGTTTAGTCCATCGCATATGTGATTTGTTTCGATTCACTTTGACTTGCGAAGATTGCAACCTGTTTCTTCATAGTATTTGTATTTGATTTTGGTGGGCGGAATGGGGCGCGAGTTCAATCCTGCTGCATAGACAATAAACATAATAATCATCCGAGCACAAACAATATAATCCAAACACACATGAAGTAGTGAACTAAGAATATAACACGGTTAATAATCTAAGAAACACACATCCTGCCCAGTGGCAACAACTAATTTTGGGGACAAATTAATATTTCAACAACAAATTGGGAATCGACACATACAATGCTTGCAAAGAATGATAACTGAAAAGAAACTCCATGAAATTTGAACTCCATTAACTCCAAACACGTCACAAAGAATAATACTTCTACTATATGCTTTAGAATTTGAACTCAAATGCCAATTTTAAATCATGGAAATTAACTCTCAAACAATCTGTATAAGCACAATGTTCATGAACATAAATATGTATAACCACAAACAATCTGTATAGCCATAAAGTACAAGTCCCATTTATTCATATGTATAACCACAAAAAATTTGTATAAACACAAAGCATAATGAGACACCAATGGGCTCAGTTTTTCATATTCATATGTTTTTGGCAGTTGGGTTGGGGCTCGGGGACATGATTTTTACTACCCTAATGATAGACCAATGGGCTCGGTTTATCATGCAGGACCCCTAGATTTTGAGCCTCACGGTGTTGGCTTTCCCAATCATCGGCTTTTGCGATCTTGGGAATTGCCCGCAAACAATGGGCTGGTGGGGTTTTGTGGGGAAGTGACAGGCCCACGGTGGGGGACAACATCAATTTAGGGTCTTTTTACTTGGTGGGGATTTCAGTGGCCATTTTGATGGGCTTTGGGGCTAAAATGGGGTTTATTGGGCTGTGGTTGGGCTTGTTGGCCGCCCAAGGTTCACGTCCTTTTTTCATGCTCTTTGTGCTTTGCACAACTGATTGGAGAGTTCGAGTGGAGAGGAAGGCTAATCTTCAAGAGAATGTGTGCTGATCATGAGTTGGTGGATTCATCTTCAGTAGAAACGGAACCTCTCATATCCTTATGTAGTGTAATCACAAAGTGCACTAATTTTAAACTGATGCAATTTGACGGATATACTTATGTAGTGTAAATGCACTAAAAAATGCACTCAACTCTAGTAAATTGACAAATTGCATGGTATATATCATATTAAAAGTAATTATAATGGGAAACATGCCACATATGTGCATAACAGTTCTAATGGAATCTGAAAGAAATACAAATATATACATGACAAACACATGAACAGGCCTATTAGCATGGCCATAATTATAATATTACCTCTTCATTTCAGCGACCTCTTTCACTGCCAACTATACCAAAATAGGAACAACAAACTAATCTTCGCCCACGATGGCGCTCTCGTTTGCGGAATCACTGAAGCATAAATTCAAACTAAACATGGCTACAAAAAAGTGGATTCTAACCTTGAATGCACATCAATAGAACATCAAACTCAAATTTGAGGCAAAATGCACTAACAACATCTTGTAAAAAAATATATGATCAAACTGTAAAACCTGCGTGTTGAGGAGGCACGGGGTATGAATGCGGAGATAGTTAATTGACGCCTTAATCAATTCCCTTGTAAAAATGTAAAATAGTGAAGTTAAGTATGCGAAAACTCGTCATAAAAGTATAAACTCGTTGTTTAGCCCTTTCCACCTTTGTTTTAAGAGATCCGTTTGGTACGAAATTTTATGAAATTCCATAAATAGTAACTATCAGGCTCATCAAACTACACTAATTAAGTATAAACGTAGTCAATTTTAAAGATACACCCTTAAAAGTCTAAGTACAAGAAGTAGTTTCAATTAAATGGTCGGCTTAGATGCTTTACACAACCAACACATGCTCTCAAGCTACCCCCCCCCCCCCCCCCAAACACACACATCTGTTGAAGATTCTCTGGGACCAATTCTATTCAACAATTTCGGATTCATCGAATTTGGGTTGGTCCTAAAATGGGAGTTCCACGGCATAATCAACCTCATTGATTGATACTCATCAGGCTGGATTTCATTAACTCAAAACATAAATGACTTGATATTCAGCATAATATTATGCAAATTTGTTTATTAAATAAAAAAGTGAAAAGTCAGTTATCAAAACCATACCACGATAACCCATAGCTATAGAACTAACTAATTAACAAACCAACATTGCCACAATAGCCCATGAGCAATTTCAGCAATCTAGTTCCACAAACCATGAGCAATTTCAGCAATTTCAGCTTTTCTATTCATCTTGCTCAAATATTCTTGTAATTGGTCCTATCAAGTTCCCAAAGTGTTTCAGAAGTAACTGTTCTTCCATTACATGATGGCCCACCTTTCTTCAATGTTGGTTAACAATTGTTCTGCCATTATATGAACAGTTTGTTAATAAAAAACTCATACAACAACTAAGACCACTTTCACATTAATTCTAAATTGATACCCCGTACACATTTTAAAAATGAAATTTCTACTATTACCTCAATCCCATGAGTTCATTACCCTCTATCGGTTATGTAAACAAAAAATCAACAATTCAAATAGAACATAACGTTGAATTGTAAACAGAAAATGAACCAAAGAATTTATGTTTGTACTTCAAAAACACATGGGATACAGTTAAAAAAACAGATTTGGGGTTACCTACGTGTGGGAGAAGTCGTTGCCAGATAACAAATTTTTGAAACACTGAATGAAAAAACACCCACAAATTAAGATGGCATGTCACAAATTTCAACTGAAATACACAAAACAATAGTATACCTACACGTGAATCAGAATAAGCAACAAACAATAATAGTGTCAAATCCCGTTAGTTCTGCAAATAGAAAATAATTTCAACAAAATAGAGTGCATTAAAACTTATGAACACTTGAAACTCGAAACAAAAATGGAGTGTATACCTGATATAAGTATCCAGATAATGGATCATTCCTCATATAAATATCCAGATAATCAGGTCTTGATCTGAAAAAGAAAAAATAAGCAACAAGCACAAAAAATAATCAGATCCCCAAATATAAACATACTAACAATCAATTTACAGTAAGAAAAACCCTATGTGAAAAAACCCTAAGAAAATAAACAAATCGTATGCCTGTGTAAGTGTCAGATCTGGGAAAAACCCTAAGAAAAACCTTGAAAGCGTGTGCGTGTGTGTGTAAGAGACTGGGGAAAAAAGGTTACCTAGGGGTGGCGGCAAGGGGGAGGGGTTACCTAGGGTTTGCTCAGGCCGAGAGAGAAGGATAGGGAGAGACAGGCAAAAGTGAGAGTGAGGGAATGAGAAGTCGGCTAGGGTTTGGGCAAATGAGAGTAAGGGATAGAATGGGGAATAATCTGGACCCTTCATTTTGAGTGATGTGGCAAATTATAAACCCTTTGATTATTTTGATAAGATAAGATAAGATGTGAATAGTAAAACACCATTATCCCATATATATATATATATATATATATATATATATATATATATATATATATATATATATAGGGAGAGAGATAGAGAGAGATAGAGATAGAGAGAGAGAGAGAGAGAGGGAACCTGAAACATATGCTACCCTAATTTACTAACATGGTGTTACTTTGTCTATCCTCAAACCACCGCCAACAATTACCAAAGGACACGCTTGCCAATTTTTTTTATCTTAGATAATAAATTTGGATTTATTCTTAATGATGAGCACTCATTTGCAAATAACATTCGTACACTTGATGGAAGCTCTGGCAATGCTTCAAGCATCTTGCAGCCAACAAACGAAAGGTATTCAAGTTGAGGAAGTTCGCTCATGCTTGCACTTTGTATATTAGCAAAATTACTTCCTCCCAGATATAGCATTACCAAAGAGAACAAACACCCAAGACCACTGGGGAGGGCTCCACCTACTAGATTGCAATCCCTAAGATCTAGTATCACTAACGAAGATAAACTCGATAAAGGAGGCAATACCAAGCTAATGGAATCTTGGCATTTTCTCCATGATAACCAATATGAAACAATTGAAGTCTGTGATCTATACATCGTTCCTCTACCACATCCGTGCAAGGATAGGATCTTGAGATTCTTTAACTGTACAATTGAAAGAGGTGGTTGTATAATAGCAGTACCATCTAAAACAAGCTTCTCTAAAGGTTGTAAATTTCCCATGTCCTCTGGTAATTTATCGAGTTTTGAGCAACCACAGAGATCAAGTACTCGTAAATGTTCTAACATACATATGCTACTGGGAAGGCTAGTAAGATTTTTACAATCTCTTAAAACCAGCACAATCTCTTAAGATTTTTACAATCTCTAAAGGTTGTAAATTTCCCATGTCCTTTGGTAATTTATCGAGTTTTGAGCAACCACGGAGATCAAGTACTCGTAAACGTTCTAACATACATATGCTACTGGGAAGGCTAGTAAGATTTTTACAATCTCTTAAAACCATCACACGAAGGTTGGTGAGGTGTCCAATTGACAATGGTAGCACTTCTATAGAAGTTTCATCTGAATAAAGCTGCTCCTCCAGACATTTTAAACTTCCCAGATCTTCCGGTAATTTGTCAAGTTTCGAGCAGCCAGAGAGAATTAATGCTTTTAGATGTTTCAACATGATGGTAGTCTGAAGACTCCTAAGATTCTTGCAGTGACTTAAATCTATCATGACAAGGTTATTGAGGTGTTCAATTGACGAGGGTAACTCTTTTATAGCAGTTTCGGCTAAAAGGAGCTCCTTCAGACATTCTAAACTTCCCAGATCTTCTGGTAACTTGTCAAGATTAGAGCAGCCAGAGAGAATAAGTTCTTTTAGACGTTTCAATATGCAAATGGTTCTGGGAAGATCGACCCCTAAGATTCTTGCAGTTCCTTAAATTCATCAAGACAAGGCTGGTGAGGCATTCAGTCGATGAGGTTAGCTCTTTTATAGCAGTTCCTTCCAAATAAACTTGTGATAAATTTTCCATATTTTCGACGGTTTCTGGAAACTTTTGAAGACTCTTACAGTGCGCCAAATTTATCAAAACAAGTTTTTTGAGAAGTCCAACAGACGGGTGAACCTCTTGCAGATCCGTACACCCTTGAAGAATTAGTTCCTTAAGATTTGGTGCCCCCGTTAAGTCTGGGGTCTTGATTAGCTTTTGGGAATGACTAAGGTCCATGTATTTCAATTTGTCTAGCACCTGTTAAGAAATAAGAACATGACAAGAAATGCTAACATTGGCTTTCATCAACATGATACTATATCTAACACATGAAATAATCATATTCAAATGTAAATGACAATCACACCTTTTTTCCTTTCCAAATTTCAATCATACAACTGTAATGCATTTCAAGTCCCACAAGCTTCTCCGCTTGAAAACTGGGTGTCATAGATTTTAAAGGAAATCAATACCACTTAAGCCACCGTAGCTCATCCAGAAGATATTCAAGACCTTGAGGAACACACTCATTAAGAATTATGAGTAGTCTTAGCTTCTTCATCTTTCTGAAGGCTTTAGTTCTAACACCGACTTCTTCTGAGTTAAGAAAATACAACAATATTACTTGAACCTCATTTGTCCCCTAACAACTAGGAACCCACAATTTAATTAAGGAAAGGAATAAAAAAGAGTAACAAAGCTATTTATATTTCTTTCATGCTAATTACACTTGAATGGAGGGTAGAAGTTTATGCTTACTCACCGTGCCTCTTTTTAATACGTGTTTAATATCATTGGTAAGCCACAACCTGCTACGCTTACCCGGCTCTTCAAGAGAACCCCGACGAATAATATACCGACCCATTTCTTGTATCAATTAATGCATGAAAAGCTTATGTTGTGAAACAGATATCAACACTTATACCAATATCTGGATGGAGATCAAAACTATTAAGTACTCTGGTCACATAATCTTTCTCCTCCCCATTGAAGAAACATGCAATATCTAGAAATATTTCCTTCTCTGTGTCCTCTAAACCATCAAAACCTATTTTAAATGCTTCTAGAATTTCACGACCCGGGCCTTTTTCTCTTAGTCTATCCAGTGCACTTCTCCACGTAGCCATGTCTCTACCATGTAGATAAGAACCCAAAACTCTGAGAGTTAACGGAAGGCCGCCAGCGTATTGTACAATCTTATATGAGAGCTTCTCATAATCTTTTGTAAGATGGATTTTCTTAAAGGCCTTCCAACTAAATAGCTGAATAGCTTCATCGTTATTTAACACACTCACCTTGTGAATATTATTCACATCATGCCCAAGAAACAAGCGTTTATCTCTAGTTCTAATGATATTCTACTGCCTAAACCAAACCAGTCATGCATTCCAACTAACGCATCTAGTTGGTGTAAATTATCAACATCGTCGAGAACAAGAAGAACTCTTTTATAGCATAACCTTCTTCTTATCACATTGATTCCTTCATAAACATTGTTCATCTTCAAATTCTTTAGCATTAGGATTTCAGAAAGAAGTTTCTCTTGTAAATGTTCAAGACCACGTTTCTTTAAAGCTTCTTTGACTTCATAAAGAAAACATACACCTTCAAACTGATTGGAAATTCTATCAAAAATGGCTCTGGCAATAGTTGTCTTTCCTATTCCACTCAATCTCCATATCCCAACAAAACGAACATCATTTGACTCTATACCTAGCAATGAATTCACTTTCTTCATACGAGACTCTATTCCAACTAAATTTTTGACATCACTAGAAAATGTACCACCCAATTTACCCAATATCTCTTCAACAATTTGTTGGATACAATTTGATCCATGCCTGTAGATTAGAATAAAAGTGTTAGTAGCAAAAATTGAAAAGAGAGAAAATAAATAACAGATATAATTTAGCTAGTTTGTTTTTGTTCATTGGAACAAAGCCATGGCCGAATGAATTGTGTAAATAGGATGTGGCAGGCTCAAACATCAAATGTTTATTTCATCTTCTTATGATGACCCCACTTCAGTTGATATATGTATCTGGTCACTGTGATCCACGGTACTAAGAATGATAATAACCCATTTATAGCATAACTTTTCCTTTTTTGCATATACTCTTACATTTAAAATTTAGCTTAAGATATCTCTCCACTAACATTTAGAAGTCTTATTTAGATAGTACATCAGTATGTTTCAACTTCTCTAGCATTCCACGAGATAGATGATATATACCTTCAACTTGATTAGAAATTTGGTAAAAAATGATGAAGTATACGAGTACTCTAGTAACAATCTCTCTAACAACTTAAGCTACCAAGTAATCGTAAAGCTGGAGCTATTAGACGGGATATTAAACCACATTTTCACAAAAGAAGGCCCCGACAACCAAAATAACTCGATATCCCTTGAACACTCATAGATATTTTGATTCATTATAATATATTATAAAGAACAAGAAACATATAGCGAGGTGAAAGAAACCATAAAGGACCGGGGAAAAAGTACAAGTGACTGTGGGACATGTGTCTCATCAGCCGTGTAGAGACTTAACCACTTCTAACAGGGCCTTACTCACATGACAGAACTATGGGATATTTTCCAGTGACAGAGGTTGCGATCAAATTGCATTGGAGATAAATATCCTCAAAATCACAATAAAAAAGGTTAATAAACGTGTAGAGTGGGACACGTGGCTGACGAAAGAACATGAAATTAAATGAACTTTAGTGGTGTCCATGATCCTGCGGTGATATTGAAGAGTAATAAAAGATTGAGAATGAAAGGTACAGTTATAATCCCCAGGGGTTAGTCCGGTAAAAGGAAGGGCCTTATGAGTAAACACCTCATGAGGCGTAGTTAAGTGTTCAAATTCCCACGAATTGCCTATTATAGATAAATATAATAAATTACACTTTAAAAATCGATGAAATAAATAAATAAATATTGTGGATAATTGCAGTCAAGATATAAAAACTTGAAATAAAATAAAGCCATATAATAAACACAAATTTCTGTGAATTCGCATTAGAGTCTCTAGAGAACAACATCAATACTATCACAAAACCTAAGGTTACCAAATTATAGTAGGATAAAAATGGCTATGATCCACCATTAATAGGCTAAAAAAGAACATGCCACGCATAAAAAAAAGTAGACCCGCGACAATATTCTTTTTGATTCATTCAATGTCACTTTGACATAGTGACATTTCAGTTTTTATAATGAATTGTGAAAGTTATTTGTACGTTTATCATAAATCAGTAAAACAGATTTAAAATACCTTAAGAACTTTAAAAGTGACTTAACCAAATTCAATTTTGGATTACTCACATGACAGTCCTATGAGACATTTTCCAGTGACAGAGGTTGCGCTCAAATTACATTGGAGATAAATATCCACAAACTCACATTTAAAAAGGTTAATAAACGTGTAGAGTGGTACACGTGGTCGACGAAAAGAACACAAAATCAAATGAAGTTTAGTGGTCTCCATGATATCACAGTAATATGGAAGAGTAGTAACAGATTGAGAAATAAAGGTATAGTCATAATTCCCAGGGGTTAGTTTAGTCCAGTAGAAGGAAGGGCTTTGATGAGTAAACACCTCATGAAGCGTAGTTTAGTGTTCAAATTACCACAGATTGCATACTATAAATAAATATAATACACCTTACAAATCCTTGAAATAAATATTGTGGATAATTGCAGTCAACATATAGTAGCATGAGAGACAAAAAACAATAAAATATACAGAAAATTGCGCAAATTTTTGTAAATTCGCATTAGAGTCTCCAAAGAACAACATCAATATTATCACAAAACCTAAGGTTATCAAATTATAGTTGGCTAAAACTGGCTATGATCCACCATTAAATGGGCCAAAACAGAACATGCCACACTCAAATAAAAAAAGTAGACCCATAATAAATGAGGCCCACAATATTCTTTTTCATTCATGCATTGTCACTCTGACATAGTAACATATGAGTTTTATAATGAAGTTAGTATAAATTAGTTGTTTGTTTAGCATAAATGAGTTAAAAAAGAATCTTATTTCATCTTACTGCCAAAGAACAACATAATAAGCTCACTATGATATCTAGGCCAGGTGGGATTTTTTATTGGATGGTTAACCCTGGTTTAACTCCTTGTTCCGTAAACCAGACGCTGGTTGATCTGATCAGACCCTGGACACGCGAGAGCCCGGCCTGGGAGGAAAGTCTAATTTCCTGGGGCTTCATGGGACGTTAGCAGTCACCCTCCCTCTAATCTAAGCCTACCTCTCTCTTAGCTTCCTTACGCCCGCTGCCACCTGGCCCATGCTAAAGGGGAAGATTCAAAAAGGAGGAAAATACAGAAGGAGAAAGCAATGACTATGTTACATTTGAATAAACCTAGCTTTCTGGTGGCAATAAGGACATGTATAAATGATAATATAAAAAAAATGATACATCGAGGGTGATGATGTAGTGGCGTCAATGCTTTATTTGTTGGGAAGCAACATGAAGAAAACTGAGACAATTTATTGGTGCTGAATATATCTGTATTATCCTTCCTATTTTCCAATGGTACACTGATTCGACAAAATAAGAATCGTAGGATTCTTTTGGATGGGTCTTGATAATTGAGGGGCATCAAACTAATCCAAATTGGGATACTCTTGTACCAGTATATTTATTTTGCTAGCGTGGGACATACTAATTCTCACATTACAACTGAAGAGTGAGCATTGTTCAGATGAAAGTGGTACCAGGAGCTGATAGTACTTCAATCAATGTTAGAATGAAAGCAGAATGTTCAGTCTGAAGCAATTAGAACAGCCGTCGGCCTCGCTGTCAGATTTGTGAGATCAGTTTTCTATTTCTTTAGACTGGTAATTCCGTGGTTTACGTTTCTATACGAGGTAATCTAACTGATTTAGAATGTTCAGTTTAGGATATATTATTACAAAATTTTCACGATAGAACCCTAGTAGCCCCTTTGTGTTTTCTCAGCCGCTGTTGTGTGTTTTCAATTCATTTTTTAAGATTTTCTTGTTTGTTGTCCTCTGTCGTGAAATGTAGCCTTGTGTTGAGCTCAATTACTTGGGAGTTTTGATCAATATGAATTATGAAGTGCAGCAGAACCTAAAACATAAAATAACTAGAAAAGAAAACTAAAGTCCATTATGCGGCAACACAAAAATTTTCCCAGTTACATTAGACACATAGCATATGGACGGACTAGTTCAGAAGTGAACACTTTGATCGTTAATCATTAAACTGTTACAAATAGAGTTCAGAAAATTCAGTGGTTTACAACAAAATTTGAAGCCAAAGAAATAGAAAAGTTCAGTCAAGTGTCACAGATTTGAGAATAGTGCATAGATATGTTGAAATGTACATCAAAAGGTTTACTTTAATAAAATTGATACATCTATATTATAAGACAGGGAAGTGTTTGAATTATGTTAGAACATTAAGGGCTGAGATTTAGCCACCTAAATTATCAAACCAATGGTCAGCCACCATAGGTGCTCACATATCGGTTATTTTATAATATGACATATTAGTTATTTTTTTTAAATGCTTTTAAGTTAAAATAGTAAATAATATAAATTAAGTGAAATTTTAAAACCAAAAAAAAGGAAAAAATAATAAGAGTTAGTAAAGAACAGATCTTTAGTATGTATATATAATTAATTACTATGTATATATAATCAGAATATATATATATATATATATATATATATATATATGTGTGTGTGTGTGTGTGTGCGCGCGTGTGTGTATAATAAAATAAATATAATTAATTGTTGCACTATCTTCAAAATATGTGCTTGCCCGCCCAAAGCATTATGTCGCGGGTTCGAGTCTTGGAAGCAACCTCTTCAAAAATGGGGGTAAGACTTGCCTACATTTACCTCTCCAGACCCTGCTAAAGCGGGAGCCTTGTGCACTGGTACAACCTTTTATCTTCAGAGTATGTATATATATATCCCAATTGTCAACATATATCAAAATAACAAAAAAAAAATTAGAGTTAGTGATGGAAGAAGAACACTTTTTTTTTGCGCCTCGACAAAAAGGATTGAAGCGCATTGAGGCGTAAGCCTCAAATTCAACCTTGAGACTTAAGCCTCGAGGCGATTTTTTAGTGATTCGCCTCAAGGCTTACGCCTAGTGATTTTTAAAACATTGCTCTTTCCACAATCTTTTGTGTTCCTATTTTTGTATCGAGAGAATCACTAGATCCTTTTACCTCGGATACTCACCCTTTTTCATCGGTAGTTTATATTTACTTTTTGATATTCCTCCATGTACAACAAACTGTCAGCAGCAGGATTGATGTTTCCTCTTAAACTTAGTTTTGAGATTTTAGAATTTTTCATGCCTCATTTTTGTCCAGATTTTAGGGTTGTACTAAAATTTTCTATTAAGATGTTTAAGGATTTGAAATATCTATAATTTTTTAACTATGGTAGGCAAGAATAGTGACTTTGATTTTTCAATCCACAAATTATAGTCTGCCCTGTTTGATGCTTCGTTTTTATGAATGGTATATCAGATTCAAAGACCTCACAGAAGAAGTGGAAAAACATAACTTGAGATTCATCCTCATTTTTAAGTCTTTTGCTTTGGCAGCTTATAAGATTCTTTGATTTTGTTTTTATATTTTATTTAGTTGGTGTTTCTTCCACAATTCTCGCCATGAATCTATCATTCTCTTAATCTTTTCCCCACTTTACTATTCTAGCAGTGAATCATATTGTTTTTCCCTTTAGTGAAGGTATTTTTAAGTTGTAAAAATTTTACATGCTCAATCTCAGCCACAAGAAGAGAACTTATGTCGTGTCCCTTAAGTTTGTTTTCAGTCGATGTAAATCTTCAAATGCGGAAGCGTTATTATTACACTGCACAACAATTACACTACACAACAAAAACAACTAATAAATTAGACTAGTAAAATGGGTTCTCTCTCTCTCTCAATTCTCAATTCTCAATATTCAAGGTTAAGTACAAATGAGGGCCAAGGGGCCTATTTATAGGAAGAATTAATTTGCTAATCAAGCTAATACCCAAAATAACTAAAAAAGGCAACTAATAACAAAAAATAACAGATTAGTCCCAAACATACTTGGAAACTAATTAAACACTAAAAATAAAGGAAAATGACAATTAAACCCTAAACTAAAAATAGAAAATAAAAGATAGTCTTCTCCCGTAGGCACAACCACGCACCACGTGTCGCTTGAAATCCCATATACATCATTCTCCCCGTCTTCGAAAAAGCTCGTCCTCGAGCTTAGACGATGACTCATCAATGCCACGTGAACACAATCAAATCCAACACGCAAATGGACCGGCCGAACTTCGATTAGACCCAATTGGACGTTCAATAAATGGGCTAATATACCCAAATCTCAACGATGCCTCCCTACAGAATCCGAGCAACCAAAAACAGACGATCACTCCACCTTCTCAACATGACAAGCACAAGGTTGCAACTTGTCTTGGTGGACCCCTGAATCTGACCGGACGGTAACTTCGGCGACCGCAACTTTGCAAGTACGATGGTGAAACAAAAGGAGTGAAGACGGCGACATCCCGGAAAGCCAGGTTCAAAATGGCAAATAGTCGGAAAATGTGTCCCAAGTGGGTACATTTCTCATGGAAGTCATGTGTTGTGTCAAAGATTGACTGGAATAGAGGTCAATAGGGTGGGTGAGATCGGGTCAAAGTAGGGCAGACCCGTTTTGGGTTAAATTGACTTGTGGTTGGGCATTAATGAGTGGGAAAAGAGAAAAATTAGGGTTAGGACGGGTGGGGCTATTTTGGGTAAAGTTGGGTTTAAAATTGGTTGGATTTGGGGAATTTGGGAGGTGTATGACAGCCCTAGGTGGTAATGGGTTTGGTTAGGGTTTGTAGATGGGTTAGCGCACCCCCAAAGGTTGTACGGTACGGTGGTCTGGGAAATGGTTGGAAGGATTGGGATAGCAGCAGGTTTGGACAGGGGCGTTTCGGGGGCTGTTTGTAGGGAAAAGAGGAGGTCGTCCAGGGCTAGGGGTTGTTCTTGCCCAGGTGGAAGAGGATAGGGTCTTCCGGTGAAGCAGCGGTGGGCTGGTGGCTATCGGGGGAGGGTTCCGGCCCTTTTTTTTGGGCAGTTCAGGCCACTAGTATTGGTCGGCGGGGGCTAAACATGCGGGGAAGGTGTTTTGGGGGCTGTTTTAGAGGGGGATTTGGGCTATTTTAGAGGGGTTTTCCAGCTAATGGGGTTGGCGGAATAGGGTGGGGTAGGGTTTTGGGTAGGATTTGTTGGGTTCTTGGTTAGGGTTTGTAGATTCTTGATTTTCTTGGGGATTAGGGTTAGGGTTTGAATTTTTTTATTTTTTTTGGTTTGGTGGGTTTCTTGGTTAGGGTTTGGGTTAAAAAATTGAAAACAAAACTTCATGTAGAACGGGGTGGTGGTTGTGTAGCGGTAGGAGGTGGAGGTGGAGGATGGTGGTGGTGGAGATGGAGGCTGGTGGAGCTAAAAGAGTTGATATCTCCTCTTTTATTGGTGATAGAATTTAGGGTTTATATTCACCCGATTCTCTTTTGGGCATTTATCAATTTTTCAATTGAAGGGTTGCTAGAGTTGGAATCTCAACTCGTGACCCGCTTCACGCACCCCGACGAACACCAAGAACAAACTGAGCTCTGATACCAATTTGATGTAAATCTTCAAATGCGGAAGCATTATTATTACACTACACAACAATTAATCTACACAACAACAACAACAACAACTAATAAATTAGACTTGTGAAATGGGTTCTTTCTCTCTCTATTCTCAATTCTCAATTCTCAATATTCAAGGTTAAGTAAAAATGAGGGCCAAGGGGCCTATTTATAGGAAGACTTAGCTTGCTAATCAAGCTAATACCCAAAATAACTAAAAAAGGTAACTAATAACAAAAAATGATATATTAGTCCCAAACATACTTGGAAACTAATTAAACACTAAAAATAAAGGAAAATGACAAGTAAACCCTAAACTAAAAATAGAAAATAAAAGATAGTCGTCTCCCATAGGCACAACCACGCGCCACGTGTCATTAAAAATCCCATATACAGCAGTCTCCTATCCTTCTTTTTTTAATCACGGTCCATGAAGATGTTGGTGGCATGGTGGTTGCGTCAATGACTTTATTAGTTGGGAAGTAACTTGAAGAAAACTGAGACAATATTGATTTTATTAGTGCTGAATATTTATGTATTATCCTTCCTTTTATCCCAATTGTTACAATAGATATGGTATGGCTCGTAGACCAATCAGACGAGGTTATCTAGACGCATCACCTTCAAAAATGAGATCGGCTCAGTTAGCAATCTGGTCGGCCTAGGCAATCCAGACAGTTCATATAACCCCATAGCTCATAATAGGCTAACACTGTTAAGAAAGTCCGTTACAGTAAGCATGCACTGTGTGATTGGATAGCGTCAGCAGTGCACACACGTGGGAGTCTTATTAGCATGTAATGAGTGTATCTGCCTAACCAATAAAGGCAGGACACACGCACTTTTGGGGGATCCAAGATAATTTTCCTTACTATTATGCTATGAATCACGGACTCGACACGTAATACATGTTTCGACATGACACGCGATACGCGACACGTGTTTTTTTTTAAAACTAGGATACGACACGCTAGGATACGTATAATATATAATATATGTTAAAATATATAATATATATTTAAATATATACATTAATGAAATAAAATAGATTTTTTTCCATAAAATACATTATTAGAGCATTCTTAACATGAAATTAAGAAAATGGACCATATAAAACAAAATTCAAACACACTTTAACATTAAAAATCATAAATAAGGCAGAATCATAATCGCATAAGGAAAAAAAAGTGTCCTTTTTACGTGTCAGCAACGTGTCGGCCAACATGTCGGCAATGTGTCCCAGCGTGTAGGCAGCGTGTCCAAATATGTTCCAACGTGTCCCAGCGTGTCGGTAACGTGTCGGAGTGTGTCGCGCGTCAGACTCGTGTCAAAGACGACTCGTGGCTTTCGGGAGAGTGTCGGTGCTTCATAGCTATTATGTTATGTCGTCCAATTCTTGAGAGAACTTGAGAGCATCGCTATTATATCCATCAATGGCTTTTGCCCAGTAATTCAATACCAACAAACCACCTGTGGACGTAGTCACCTCTATAGGCCGAACCACGTAAATTCGGTTTTATTCTCTTTACCGTTTTCTCTAGTTTAGTATTTCAGTGATTTATATCTCGTCATTATCGTCATCTGTTATGTTATCTTGTCCAATTTTAGAGAGAACTTGAGAGTATCACTATTATATTCATCAATGGCTTTTGCCCAGTAATTCAATACCAACAAACCACCTATGGACGTAGTCACCTCTATAGGCCAAACCACGTAAATCCGGTCTTATTCTCTTTCTCTCATCTCTTTACCATTTTCTCTAGTTTAGTATTTCAGTGATTTATATCTTGTTATCGTTATCTATTATTTAATTATAATTTGTACACTCAAGCTAAGACAAATCAGTATACATGCCATCTGTGGGAAATGGCTAGCCATTGTCGCTTTCCACCATTTTTGATTTCTGAAGCTCAAAGATACCCTTTTCTGGTAAACCAGTGAATCGCACCCCAATTCAACCGTGTTTCATTGGATTAGAGTTAACTTGTTACCAATTTTCATTCGATTCTCTTTAATTCTTTAAATCCTCCATTAGTTTTGCATTTTCCTGCCTTAGATTCGTTTTTCTTACAATTTATGTTACTGCAATTGCCATACTCTGTTTTTGCTGCTACAATACTCTGTTTTTCTACAATTTCTGAGAAAATGGCTGAAAACCCATAAAATAGCTGGACTCGATAGGGGGTTTCACCCTCTACCCCTGTAGGTACGGGCGACCTATAGGGGATCTTACAGAGCCTGTTAGAGGCCAAAAAGCTATGCATGAGGCAATTGACGCAAAGTTTTTTGGCCAGATGGAAAGTCCGAGATGAACCCAATTACCCTGGCAGTTGGGAAGAACTCTGACAAGAGGCGAGAAATGCCACCTCCAGCCCCATACAAAAACCAGAGACAGGAACACTATGACAGGGAAGTAGATAACTCAACGAGGTTATATTTGAACTCACGTGGCGAAGGGAGCAAGTCCAAATACTCGGAATCTGGGCGAGATTACAATCTTCTATATTTAAGAGGGTGTCGCACTCACATGAGATACTCCTCACCTCTCAACTATATTGCACACCTAACGTATGCATTTTAAATCTTAGTTATTGTGACACCCCGCCTAATAAAATACCTGGTGATCAGTTCTATATCAAATTAAATAGGAATCTCATCTAGTTCATTCTTAGCATCATTGTCGCAAAATGATTAATTACTAACCACCTAGTCTTTCATTAAGCTGATGCCAAATTTTATCTTATGATTTAAATTGAAACCAACCAATATAATAGAAATCCAAGATGACCAACACGATAGAAAATCTAATCATGCCACACAACTAATAAAAGTGTTAGCCGAACAAAATCGACTATACAAGCAATCCACCATGTGCAAAGTATGAAAGATAGCACTGATACATGCCAAACTGAATATAAAATTACAAGTCCAAGTTACAACTAAAATGTCCCTATCTAGAGAGAATAAGGCAGGCGTCTAAAAAAATATCCAGCAGCAACCACATATACTGCAGCTACGCACGCTGTAACAAGATCAAGCCTGGCACCCCTGTGGTAGGACACCTAAAAGGTTTTGAAAAAGGCCCCTCCACTAATGTGCATGCCTAACGTTCTATACCAGACCCACCTAGCTAACAACCCCGTAACTAGTCTTGTCCCATATATTCCACTACTTTCCCCACTACTCTATCCCGAGTGCATTTAGCATACACGTTATAAGTTATTATTCATACTAACTTATTTAAATCAATTCTCATTTAATTCCATATGACCGTTTCACAAGTTATATTATTTATACATTTCACACCATTTATATACTCGTATATAATTCTGCACTATATATACACATCATATATCTCAACATTCACACGCATGTCGGATATAAATTCTATCACCCACGCGTAGGAGGCGGCCATAATTCCCCCTGAAAGTACCCGTTTCATACCATAACGGACCACCTCTATAAACAAACGCTATGACCTGGGGATTATACTCACACTGCATTCGCTAGTCAGGGGATTCACCCACATCGTGCAACCTCCTAAGATAGCATTAATAATGGTATGCTTTATTATAAATATTATTCACACAAATATTTATAAATCATATATATACTACGCATCACCATATATATATAGAAATCCAGGCTATCGGTGTACTATGCCCCTACACAAGCCTCAAACATGCAAGTCTACCGTCAAACTTCATTTCAATTAATTATACACTAATTAATTTTCATTCTCTTGGTGTCACCATACCAATTATACCCGGACTCTCTCTCTCGACCCAAATTCAATATTTCTAATTCATCGTTCAATTTCATTCAATTAAGCCTACCCAATTAATTAACAAGGTTTCAAATCGCTCAATCATGAATCTTAATTGTTCAATTAATTAATCCTCTAATTAATTCTAGAGTAAGCATTCACAAATTTAAAACCCTAGATCATAACCAAAATTGCAGAATGAACTAAGGCAGAAACAGTGTATCTCAAACACATAACAGGTCTGAATCAGGGGAAGGGGAAAATCTGACATGCTTAACAGGTCGTTTAAACGACAAGCAATGTCGTTCAAACGACAGTGGCTCTCGTTTGAACGAGATAACAGGTCGTTCGAACGACCCTGGTATCATCTTCTTCTCTATTCTGCCCAGAAAACCCAATCCTCCATTAAATGTTAAAAACCTCCATTCTGTATAGATTTCGTCATCAAAACTCCCCAAGATTCATCATAATTCCATCCTCGTATCATATTCAATCTAACCCCAACAATTACATCACTTAAGGCATCAATTTAGTCAAATCCTAACACCTCTACAGATTTATAATTCCCAATCAAAGAAATCCCCAATTTCTCACGAACACAAACCCTAACATATTAATTGATTCCCACCTCCTTTAATATGAATAGGTAAATGCAAATTAACAATTGCAAATTAAACCACTTGCCTTAATTTGTGGAATCAAAGCCTTTGGATTAAGATGTTGGATTGAAATCAAGGATCTCCTCTTGTTCTCGAAGCAATCTCCACAAATTCCCAAATTCTCTTCTAAGAGTTTTCCTCTTAAGATCTCCCCTATTTTAGTCTTCTAAAATGACTTTAAGTTGCCTTACCCTTTCACCATTAGGGTTTAAAACTCTAATCCCATTTTTGGGCCTATGGGCCTCCTAAAAAGGGCCCAAACTCTTTATTTGGAGCTCAATTATGTCTAATTAAGTTCCGAAACCCAATATATATATATATATATATATATATATATATATATATATATATATATGGCCACTCATTTCGGACTATTTTGACCCTCCGGACTTACTCGTGCGCTCAAAATAGACATCCGAATTAATTTATAACATCTTCCAAATTTAAGGCCTCA
Organism: Sambucus nigra; assembly: GCA_949130495.1. Taxonomy (NCBI): domain Eukaryota; kingdom Viridiplantae; phylum Streptophyta; class Magnoliopsida; order Dipsacales; family Adoxaceae; genus Sambucus; species Sambucus nigra. Next base: position 503,758,108 of record OX422221.1, on the reverse strand, counting down.
AAAGGCGACATAAAATAGTCCAAAATAATTAATCATCAATTCGCCAAATTAATAAATTCCTCAAAATTAAAAATTCTCAAATCATGAATTTAATTTCCTCCAAATAAAATAAATTCTTTTTCTCCTAATATTTTATTGAATTAAAGGTCCTTGAATTTATAAGGTGTTACAGTTATACTACCCAGCCTAACTAGACTCCATATACCCATAGGTCCACACGCTACCATGTGTTATGCGTAGTTTATACAATTATCTTTCACATCTACTTGTCAAATATAATTCTCAATTATAATAATGCAATTCGATTCAAATAGCTTTCACTAGTTATTAATTATGCTCGTATATAATTGTATTCACTATTATGTACGTATATTTTCACATCACATCAAACATATATACACACATATCGCTCACTATATATGTAAATACAATCCCTCCGAGTATTTCCTCGCTGTATGCGAACTCATTAGCATGCTATCAAGCTCAAGGGAGTGCATCACAACCTGGGCAACCGGGTCGAAATCTCACCACCGAACCCAAAAATAAAAACGAATACTGGAGGCAGTAATGGCCTTACGTTCGTGGGATATAACCATACCGCATTATTTCACAGGACTCCAACCCTACACAGCGTGGGCATGTACAGACCTAAGACCCCGGGAATGGTACTACCTCTGCTCCCATGACGTGCAACCTCCACTGATAGCATATCCGCTAGAATGGGTATGTTTCACATAAATATCATATACACATAGAAATTATTATTCATATATATATACTGCTTCTATACCCATATATATATATTCACATAATCTGTCTAACCGTGCCTATGTCACTCGTGGCACTAACCCATAATCCCTGAGTCAAACCTGACACCCGAAGGCATAAGTAGTCACTTAATTAATTCACACGTATCATTATTATTCTGGACACTAAGTTATTCTTCTCTAGCCTGTAGCCTAACCCTTTCTGAAATCCTCACCCTATTTCATAAATCATAGCGCGAGTGTTGTTCACCCTAAAATACCCGTCCATCCATACTCGGAATTGATTTTCGACTCAAAATTTTGGTCTTGGACACCCTTTCATAGAAAATTCATAACTAAATAAAAAAATTAGAAAAATATGAAACTGGTGGCCAAGGGTTCATATCGAAAAGATTTAGCTTCATGACATGGGCTAAGCAGGGGAACCGAGCCGGATTTCTGCAAACATAGACCTGCTATGATTTTAACAAGAGTTTCTTCAAATTTCCACCCCAAAATGCATCCAAACTTCATCCCAAAGATATATAATGTCACCCCCATCAATTTCTAACATGAATACATACATTTGATTGACGTAAATGATGTAAATGGGAAGAAGAAAAGATAATTATCTCTCAAACTCTCTCTAATCATGTCTCATAAAATGGAAGAATGCCTTAATTAGGCTACATATGGGGTATTTATACGAAGGAGGTTGCTTGGCCTCTAAGATAAGAATCGAATTACATTTATGTCCCTAAGAGCCAAATAACCTTCCTCTAAATACTAAACAAAATGGAAAATACAATGAATACTAAAAATAAAAGGAAGACTAAAAAATAACAAAAATATAATAAAACCCTAGAAATACTAAAAATAATCCCTAAATTCTTCATTCTCTCTACCTTCGAAAAAGTTCGTCCTTAAACTTTAAGATTGAGGTCGAATGCAAAAATTCCAAAATTACGGAAGAGGCAAAACTTGAGGGGTCAAAATTAAATTTCTAAATATTTGAGGAAGACTATTTAATTCTTGCATCATTCTTCATCTTCTTCCTCATGCCACACATGTCCAATCAACAAAAATATCGACCACCAGTGTCAAAAACAAAGATTTTGATGTCAAACCCTAGTTCTTGCATTTGGTTAAGGGTCCCAAACATGGCAAAAGATTCTTTGGCTAGCATAGGAGGTGTTTGGACAAAAAGGGGTCGAAACCCTAGGATTTTATGACTGCCGACATGACCAAGATGAAGTTCGTCTACCAGAGATGAATTTTGGCCCTATTTGTACACCGGAGAAGGGTCGAAAATGGTTCCGAGGGCTTGACACAAGACGACAGAGCTGTTCGGCACTAATGGGGATAGATCGAGGCTTGTTGGAGCTTTTTCGACCACCGTAGGAGTATTCCGACCAAGTTGAGGTAGTGCAGCAGCAAGCCTAAGGGTTTCGACGATTGCTCGACCTCCGCCCATCATCGAAAGGGTTCCCCGAATGGGTGTGGGTGGTCGACCAACGTAACTGTAGGCCAAAATTTCATTTTTGATCGGCTGTGGGTGTGTAGGGTTAGGGACGGATGGGTTTGGGGTTGGGGGCTGTGCAGCTTAGGGTTTTAATAATGAGTGGGGCTGTTTTGGTGTGGCGATGGTGGTTTGGGGATAAATGAGGCTAGGGCTAGGTTTTTTTGGGGGTAGAAAGGTGGAAATTGTTGCGAAAGCGTGGATGGAGGAATTTTGGGGACTAGGGTTTTGGTTTCTTGAATTAGGGTTAGGGTTAATGGGGATGGGTGGTTCAAGGTGCCTTTGGTGTGTGTGTGTGTGTTGGGGGGGGGGGGGTGCGAGGTGTTTGCCGGTGGAGGAAGTTGCGCATTCATCTCTTCCATTTGGGCCTTCATTTGATTGGTGGCTTTCAAGATTTGCTCAAAAGGATTTGTCGCGGAGGTGTTCATCCTTTCTTGAACCCACCTTGACTTTATTTACAAGTTTTTATTTTTTTTACAACAACAACAACAACGGATGGAGCGACTAGGCTCTGATACCAATTGACGTAAATGACGTCAATGGGAAGAAGAAAAGATAATTCTCCCTCAAACTCTCTCTAATCAAATCTCATAAAATAGAACAATGCCTTAATGAGGCTACATAATGGGTATTTATAGGGAGGAGGTTGCTTGGACTCTAAGCTAAGAATCTAATTACATTTATGTACCTAAGAGCCAAATAACCTTCCTTCCTCTAAATACTAAACAAAAGGAAAAACACAATGAATACTAAAAATAATAGGAAGACTAAAAAATAACAAAAATACAATAAAACCCTAGAAATACTAAAAATAACCCCTCAATTCTTCATTCACATCATTGATTGTCTCCAATCATCAAAAACTAATTTTTTTTTAACATATCAAAAACTAAATTAAATCATGGGATTTTCATCATTCTTTTTCCAGCATAAATGATTTCATAACTTCTAATAAAATTACTAAATTTACAATCAAGATTTCGTTTTTTCGATTCAAGTTCATATATTTTCAATCAATATCAATATAATTCATAAAGGAACACCTTTTAACTATTTTTAACACCCAAAAATCATCTTAACTCGTAGGATTGAATCATCAATGATCCACTTATTCCATACTTTTAATTTTCAATGATTAACACCCCAAGATTTCATATTTTCAACTCAAGAACATAACTATATTTGATCAATCCTAAAAATCTTTATCAAGATCCTATTTTTATCATGTGGGATTCATTCAAAAAATTTAATACGCGACTAACACCGCCTTATGGAATCAATTTCTCAAAAACCCCATTTACATGCATCCCCACCTAAAAATAAATTCTCATAACACCTATTATGATATGAATTGAAACTACTACTGTTGATACCAAAATTAATATGCTGATGTGGACGAATAATACGAAGACACGTGTCAATCTACGTGGCACGATAGTAGCGAGGAAGTTCATTTCCCGACCAACCATGCTTCTTTCCGAGCAACGAGGATACACCGAGGAAGTCTAGCGCACCGAGGAACTCTAGCGCACCGGGGTACTCTAGTTCTCCGAGGAACTCCTGATCAGCGAGCAGCTATGGTGGTCCGAGCTGCACCTCGGTCGTATCATTAATTTCCAGATAATCAACAGTTCAGATATTCATTGAATGCTTATATTCTTGACGCGCACGCTGCATTAAAAGTATTACCCTTTCACATGTATATCATTTAATGTATCGAACCTTTCATGTACAGCCTCAAGGCTATAAATACCTTGTATCAAACCCATTCAAGGGGACCGGAATTTCTTGAGAGAACTTGTAATCAAGAATTCTGCAAACACTCAGCAATAACATAACAGTGGACGTAGGCTTTATTCCTAGCCGAACCACTTTAAAAATCTTTGTCTTATTTATTTATCTGTGATTGAATAATTAGAGCAATCTAGTTTTTTACATCAACAGATTGGCGCCGTCTGTGGGAAACGACTGTTACTATCGTTTTTCGCAAAAATCATTTGTTATCAATGGCAGATAATCCAGAATCCAGTAATCGAAATGCTGGAAGTGCTAGAAATCCTCCAAATCCATCTGCAACTCCAGATCTGGCTGGAATTATGACAAATCTGGCTCAAGGACAAACTGCCATGCAAGAATCTATGAGGCAACTCATTCAAACTCTTCAAGGCGGTGCACCTACCTATTCAGGACAACGGAGTGATCGTGGGCAATCACGATCCAGACGTACTGCGTCATATCGCAATGGAGAATCAAATGATTCTTCTTATCAACCTGGGCGAACTTTATCGATACGGGCTACGGATACAAATCAACCTATATCTCTCTCTCCGGAGAGAACCAGCGCTTTGGAAAGATTAAGCAGGGCGTCTCCTTTCAGTCGATTAGGACCAAGGAGGAACATGAGTCCACCTAGAGCTCCATCGAGAAGTTTTCGGCCACCATCAGGTTTGAGAGAAGGATCAGCACAATCACGACCAGCTACTCGTCGAGATAAATCTCAGGAAGCTACGACAGAACAATCAGTTGCTCGGACTAAGCGGCCTGAGGAAGGAAATGAAGCATGAAAAGGTTCCATTCAGCGGTTGGAGGATAGACTGGGCGAAATGGCTAAGGCAAGAAACCCCTTACAGAGAACTTTTGTTCAAGGGACACCTTTTGTGCAAGCCATTGTGGATTTTCCTACACCATCGAAATTCAAAGCACCTGTGGTGACCCCCAAGTATGATGGAAAGACAGATCCTGTACTTCATATAGAACAATACCAAGCTGCCGCCGACATATATGCCGTCCCCGACGAGATGAGGTGTAGAGCATTCTCGGGAACTCTTACCGGATCTGCACAGATATGGTATAACAATCTTCCTCGGGGTAAGATTTCAACTTTTATTCAATTAGCCGAGTTGTTCATTGGGAATTTTTGTTTTGGGGCGAAGCCGATAAAGCGAGTAGCACATTTGTTAAGTGTTAGACAAAAATCAGGTGAAAGTACTAGAGACTACATAACTCGTTTTAATAACGAGAAGTTGGAAGTCGTAGATTACGAAGAAAAGATAGCAATCACTGCTATGATGAGTGGTTTGCTGCCTAATAAGCTGTACTACACCTTGGCCAAAGATCCACCTAAAACTATGTCCGAGTTGATGGCAAAAGCAGCCAAAATTATGAATGCCGAGGAGGCTATGGCTGCGAAGAAGAATATGGATAAAGAAGTAAAAGTGGAGGTCGACAAGTCTAAGAAGAAAGATCAGAAAGGTAATGGTGGTGACAAGCATTACAGGAATAATAGGACAACGTTGGAAGTCCTAAAGAAGTACGATAATTATACCCCATTGAAAATGGGTATTAATCATGTGTTGGAAGAAATCAAGAATAGCGAGGAAATCAAGTGGCCAGAGAAACTGAAGACAAATCCCGATCTGAGGAATAAGGCCAAATATTGCGAGTTTCACAAAGATCATGGCCATATGACCAAAAATTGCATAGCCCTTCAGAACGAGATTGAAACACTCATCCGAAGAGGAAAGTTGTCAAAGTATGTAGATCGTAGAGGTGAAAGGAAGAATGATGACAGAACTAGAGAGAGATCTAGATCTCCTCGTCGTGCAGAGGAGAAAAAGAAGAGGGATCATGAAGATGATCCAGATGATGACCCTGATCTTCCCAAGAAGCCAAGGCAGCCTGAACGAGAGGTATTTTCCATTCGTTTTGGGTCATTTGATTGTAATGTTATTACAGGAGGAGATGCAGGAGGAGGAGACCTTACTGCAGAAAGAAAAGCTTACCTCGGAGAGGCTCAAGCTTGTTCATATATTCAGCGAATAAATCTGGCCGAGGATGATCGTCCGAGGAAGGTAAACAAAGAAAAGCTAGTGATTGGTTTTTTAAAAAACGACCTGGAAGGTGTTCTTTACCCTCATGATGATCCTTTGGTGATCAAAATGAGGATGAAGGATGTGGTCATTTCAAGGGTGTTAGTAGACAATGGTAGCTCGGCAGACATCATGTACTATTCATGCTTTGATAGCTTGAATTTAAAATTATCTCAATTGGAACCTTATCACAGACCCCTTCTGGGTTTTGCTGGCGAGAAAGTTTTTCCACTTGGGACGATTAAGTTGGATATACTCATTGGAACTTGGCCTGCTTGTCGAACAGAAAGAATACGCTTCTTTGTGATGGATAAGAATGTGCAGTCAGCCTACAACATCATCATGGGAAGAGTTGGATTGAAGAAGTTCGAAGCAGTTCCATCTACAGTACATCAGTGTTTGAAATTCCCAACGAATTTTGGAGTCGGAATTATGAAAGGTGATCAAAAAGTAGCTCGGGAATGCTATTATTCGTCTGCCGAGCAAGAAGAACTTGAAGAATCAAGGAAAAAGACTACTACTTATCAAGTGGATGAGGGTACAGAAATTGAAACTCTTGACCCTAGGGATGAATCTCAACTTGTAAAAGGACAGGTGGTGGAGTCTACAGAAACTGTTATTCTGGACGACGAGCATCCTGAACGAGTAACCCAGATAGGATCGTCGCTGGATGTTTCAATAAAACAGGAGTTGATAACTTTTTTGAGAAACAGGAAGAATACTTTTGCTTGGAGTCATGAAGACATGCCAGGTATAGATCCAAACTTCTTATGTCACGAACTCAATGTGAATAGGGAGATCAAGACTGTGAAGCAAAGAAGAAGAGTGTTTAGTCCCGAGAAGAACCAGGCCATACAAGAGGAGGTCGAGAAACTTCAGAAAACCCAATTCATTGAAGATGTGAAATATCCAGATTGGTTGGCAAATGTGGTGATGGTAAAGAAGAAGAACAACAAATGGAGAATGTGTGTTGATTTCACTGATCTCAACAAGGCATGCCCAAAAGATCATTTTCCATTGCCCAGAATTGATCAACTAGTGGATGCTACCTCGGGACATGAGCTACTCAGTTTTATGGATGCTTATTCTGGCTACAATCAGATCAAAATGTAGCCGGAAGACAGGGAAAGTACTTCTTTTATCACCCCAAGGGGAACTTATTGTTATAATGTTATGCCTTTTGGTTTAAAAAATGCAGGTGCAACATATCAGCGGCTGATGAACAAGGTTTTTGCCGAACAAATCAGTTGCAATATGGAAGTCTATGTCGACGGCATGCTCACCAAAAGCAAGAGAGCTACTAATCATCTAGTTGACTTAGGCCAGACCTTTGATCAATTGGACAAATACCAAATGAAGCTCAACCCGACGAAGTGTACATTTGGAGTACGAGAAGGAATGTTCCTCGGATACATCGTCAATCAACGAGGTATTGAGGCAAATCCAGAAAAGATCAAAGCTCTTTTAGGGTTGCGATCCCCAACGACGAGGAAAGAAGTACAGAGTCTTACCGGACGAGTTGCAGCGCTCAACAGATTTGTATCCCGAGCAACTGATAAATGCCTCCCATTCTTCAAAACACTGCGAAAAAGTTTTGAGTGGACTGATGAATGTGAGAAGGCCTTTCAAGATTTGAAGAAGTATTTGGGAGCCCCACCATTGTTGTCTAGGCCAATAACTGGAGAGAAGCTGTACTTGTATTTGGCAGTATCATAGAACGCAGTTAGTTCAGTATTGATCAGATTGGAGAATGGAGTCCAGAAACCTATCTATTACACAAGTAAAGCTTTCCGAGGTGCAGAAATCAGATACCCAAAGCTAGAAAAATTAGCATTGGCATTAATTGAAGCAAGTAGAAGAATGAGGCCATACTTCCAGGCCCATACAATCATTGTGTATACCGACATGCCATTAAGACAATCCCTTTATAAGCCAGAAAAGTCAGGAAGATTGATGTATTGGGCAATAGAACTCGGTGAATATGACATTGTGTATGAGCCCAGATCATCATTGAAGGGGCAAGCTGTAGCAGATTTTATAGCAGAATTCACATACCCTGATGCCCCCGAGGAACAAAAGGTACTTGCTGACCTACCTGTGGACGATACAGTATCAACAGACACAAATCCAGACCAACTAAGGTTGGTAAAAAGACTTGTGGATATAGAAAAATCATCATATTCAAACCCAGACCAACTAAGGTTGGTAAAAGGGCGCGAACAGATGACCGATGAGGAACGAAAGATACCAGGGAATGATGAAACAAAATAGCAGATATTTTACCGAGGAACTCTGACGGACAAGAAATTTGAAGACGAGGTACCTACATGGAAATTATATGTAGATGGATCATCGTGCACAGCTGGTTGTGGAGCAGGAATTATTTTAAACACCCCAGATGATATTGACATGGAGTATGCCCTGAGATTCCAATTCAAAGCTTCCAATAACGAGGCTGAGTATGAGGCTATGATATCAGGTTTTCATTTGGCGAAAGTTATGGAGGCACGACAAATAATTGTTTTTAGCGATTCTCAATTAATTGTGAATTAAATGATGGGAATATATGCAGTTAAAGGAGAATTAATGGTGAAGTACCATGCGAAGGTGATGGAGTTATTGGCAGAATTTGATGCTATTCAATTGGTGAGAATACCGAGAATGGAGAATGCTAGAGCAGACGCATTAACCCGATTAGCGTCAGCTACGCGCACCGAGCTACGAAGAACGATACCAATTGAAGTATTAGAAATTCGGAGCATAAAAGAAGACCTGATGGTGAATATTATAACCCTTGATTTAGGACCATCTTGGATGGATCCTATCAGGGCATACATTGAAGAAGGAGAATTACCAGAGGACAAGCTAACTGCAAAGAAATTGAAGTATAAAGTTGCTCGGTATGTGTTAACTAATGGTGTTTTGTATAGACGAGGAATTATGGCAGGTTTGCAAAGATGTGTGCATCCATCAGAAGTCAAAGAATTGGTTGAAGAAATCCATGAAGGATCTTGTGGAGCTCATGTAGCAGGTCGGACACTTTTGCAAAGGGTAATGACACAGGAATATTACTGGCCGACGATGAGGGCTGATTGTATTGCCTATGCCAAGAAGTGTGACAAGTGCCAACGTTTTTCCTCCATCCGAAGAACTCCACAAGCATTGTTGACACCCATAACTTCACCTTGGACATTTTCCATGTGGGGGGTTGATCTGGTTGGACCACTGCCGACGACCCGAGGGAGGTTCAAGTATCTCGTCGTGGCAGTGGATTATTTTACTAAGTGGGTGGAAGCTGAACCACTAATTGATATGACGTACGAGAAGGTATATCAGTTCATTTGGAAGAACATCATTTGTCGATATGGTCTCCCTCATGCATTCATCACAAACCATGGAACACAATTCGATAATGAAGAATTTGCTGCCTATTGTCATCAATCGAACATTTTGAAGTATCATTCAGCACCAGGCCATCCCCAAAGCAATGGACAGACTGAGGTAACAAACAGAACATTACTAAATGGTCTGAAGAAGAGGTTAAATAAAGCTAAAGCAAATTGGATCAATGAGCTCCAATCAGTACTATGGGCTTACCGAACAACTCCCCGAGTAGGAACTGGAGAATCACCATATATGCTAGCATTTGGAAGTGAGGCTGTGATACCTGCCGAGTTGGGTCTCCCAACGCATAGAGTACTGAATTTTAATTCCCCGGTCAGCGATTTGATGAGAAGATTGGATTTGGATATGCTCGAGGAGGTTAGAGAAGAGGCAGCCATTAGGAATGCTGCTTACCAACAACGTACAGCTCTGTTTTACAACAAAAGGGTGAAGAAATGTGAATTAAAAGAAGGGGATTATGTGCTAAAGAAAGTCATTCAGAAGCAAAATAAGTTGGAAGCAAACTGGCATGGACCTTACCGAGTTACAGAGGTTGTTCGTCCAGGAACTTATAGAATAGCAACTCTAGAAGGAGAAGAATTTAAGAATGCGTGGAATGCTGAACACCTACGCAAGTATTATCAGTAATGTAAAATGTAAAGCATTCCCTTCATTATGAATAAAGCGAGGATGTTTCGCCATTTTCTTTCTGGTTGAAAGTTTTTCGTGGAATACTAGTGTAATACACTATGCACACAAAAAGTGCTCTAAGGAGCCAAAAGCTCTAAGGAGCCAAAACTCCTTTGGTTAGGAGGCGCTCTAAGGAGCAAAAAGTGCTCTAAGGAGCCAAAAAGTGCTCTAAGGAGCCAAAAGCTCTAAGGAGCCAAAACTCCTTTGGTTAGGAGGCACTCTAAGGAGCAAAAAGTGCTCTAAGGAGACAAAAAGTGCTCTAAGGAGCCAAAAGCTCTAAGGAGCCAAAACTCCTTTGGTTAGGAGGCGATCTAAGGAGCAAAAAGTGCTCTAAGGAGCCAAAAAGCGCTCTAAGGAGCCAAAAGCTCTCTAAGGAGCCAAAAGCTCTAAGGAGCCAAAAAATACTCCTTTGGTTAGGAAAAATAAAATATTCCAAAATACACCAAGTATAGTTGGTCGGTGATAAAGACCCACTAACTATAGTTGGTCGACAAGGACAAATTATTGACCTTAGTTGGTCGGACACATTTTATGAAAATATTTGAAATTGAACCAAGTATGGCTGGTCGGGGATAAAGACCCATCAACTGTAGTTGGTCGACAAACATTATTCATCCATCATGGTTGGTTGGAAACAGTTGGAACAATTTATACTCATTACTTTATTATTAAGTGATTGAATAACCTTGATACTTGTAACTTTTTATTAAGTTGCTCAATGAACAATATTATTGTTATCTTTTTAATAGATACATATGCATAAGTGTAAAGTGTTTGATAAAACACAAAATAATACCAATACAGATTTACAAACAAAAATGAAGTCTTTCATTAAAAATTCAAAATAAGTTACATATTACATGTATGTGCTGACTATTACATTAAGATTCCTATTCTATTGGTTTCTTGCCCTTTGCTTTTGAGACAGGCTCTTCGCCAGCAGGAGGATCTTCCAAGCAAAGAGGAGAATTAATAAAGTTTAAGTCCTTCAGCATTCTGACATTCATTATTGAAGGGGTATCCATTAGATGCTCTGGACGAGATACTTCAACTTGGGAATGAAGGCTATAATCACCGAGGTATTTTGAAATTAAGCTGCGAGGAATGGAACGAGCTGGGATCCAGGCCATGTCCAATTTGAAAGGTGGCACAGGCAAGTCAAGTAGCCCAGGAGCATGATAATCCCATAAGAAGTGCCCTCGCTCCAATTTTAACACACCCAGTGCATTCAACCATCCCTGTTTATAACCTTCATTATTGGAATGTTCAATACGAGCATCCAAGTGAACAAGGGCTTCATTGTATCCTGCCATCCAGAATTCCCTTGGCTGTTTATGGAATTGGAAGGTTAATCTATCCAATTGTTCATGAAGGCTTTTGGCAAAAAGATCCTTATTATGCAGAGCAGATTTCGTCGCTGTAAGTTGATCTTCCAAGGATAGATTTTTCTTGGACATTTCTGATAGGGCCCGATCTTTGACGTTTAATTGGAATGCTTGAGTTTCCAAAGTAGATTGGGCACGAGCTTCTTCAACATTGCGACTAAGAACTCTTGATCGGCTCCGAGAAGCGACTGGAGAGCTTTGCTCCTCGGCAACATTTTGAGCATCTCTTCCTTGCCCCCGAGAACCTCTTCCACGTCCACGAGCAGTCCCAGAAACAGCAAATCTTCTTAAATCATCCAGTTCTTGCCTTAATTTGGCATTTTCGACCTCTAAGAAAGAGAAACCTTCATTAGTAACGGGCACTAGAGTAGTGGAAGATGATGCTGCAGATTCATATTGAGCCAACTTTTTCTGTAAATTGTTATTTTCTTGTTCCAGGATCTCGGCAATCTGCCTGCAAGCTTCAACTTCACCTTTTAAGGTCCTTTCCCTAATATCATATCCAGCAATGATCTTCTTATGGCCTGTTTCAGAAGAGAGTTGCTGGTATCTATTTTCATAATCCTCGTGCAACGAGGCCATTGTTGCATTGTGTTGATTTTGAAGATCCTCTATGGAACCATGAAGTTCCTCGATCAGTTCGTAATACGCCACATTGTTGGCCACAGATCTATCAAGTAAATCCTTCAGATACCGGTAAGCCTCAACTGCTTGTTCTGAGGCATCGTGATCAAGGATGTCGACAATCTCTGATACACTTAGGTCTGTATGACCAGCTTTATAATATCCATTGCATTGTCGCATCAACTCAGTATCAGGAGAAGATATCAATTCCATTCTGGCCAAAAACTAATAAAGAAGAGGAACGAAGATGTATTTTATTAGATCATCAAAAGGTTACATTGTTCGATTACAAGAATTGAAATATAGAAATGATACCGAACAACTTCACACCTTTTCCTCGTCCCCCAAGACTTTCTCGGGAGGCTGGGATGAGGAGCTCGGTTGCTCGGTGGTAACAACGGGTTGATCAGCAGGAATCCTCTCGGCAGGAGGAGGCATAGAAGAAACGTCCTCGACTACAGAGGGTTGAGAAGCAGAGACTGGGTCACCCATAGCCATAGAAGACTCATCTGAGGCAGGCTCATCTTCTTTTTCTTCCACAATTGGTGGAGGAGGACCAGGGAGGTGTTGTTAGAATAGCTCAGAATCGTCTTGGACCTTCAACTCTTGCAGGGCAGCTACCCAGCCATCGTGGAAGTATTTCAACTTCCCATATTGGACTTGGGATGTCATTGCAGCAATCCCTTTATCCCATCCTTTCTCCCAACCAGCACTGAAATGTTTCTTGATTGCGACCTTTCTCCTCAACTTCTCCGAGGAGAGCTTCACATCCAATTCCTCTTTTTTAACCTTGATATCTCGCAGGGTAGATAACTCTTCCTCTGCCTTTTTCAGCTGGCCATCATATTCCTGATGTTTAACCTCTAAACCTTTTACTTTCTCCTCCAAATTCTTGGAAGTTTCGGCCATTTTCACCTTCTCAGCTTCAGCCACAGCTAATTTCTTCTCCCAAATAGCTTTTTCGTCAACATACTGTTGACGAGATTCCTTTAAAGACTGGGTCAAACCCAACAGAGCATCCTCTACACCTGACGAGGAGCTTGAAGCTTTAATAGCTTCATCCTTCTTCACAATATTATTAAAACAGTTCACCAACTGAAAGATGAGAAAAATAGCAAAGTCAATACAAAATGCAAGCTTTCAGAGAAAGAAAGAAAATCCAGAAGTATAAGAAATTTACTGAAGCAAGGTGACGAGCAGCTAAGGATGTCAGCATATCCCTAGGAATTCTTTCATCAATACCATGGACCTCGGGTACGACCGAGCTCATTGCAGAACTTGGAAGAATGATGTTTGGAACATCAGTACCACCAGCAGGTAGGGAGGAGGCAGTTTCAGCCGGAGTAACTAAGGATGATTTCCTCAATCTCTTCAATGGGCGGTCAGAACCTTCAACCAAAGAGGTCTTGGTCGGAGAGATTGTAATTACATCTACAGGAGCATTTTTCTTGCTCGGAACCATTGGGGGCTTCTCGGTAGCTTTGGAAGACCCAGCATCCACTTTTTTAGTCCCCTCTGGGGCATCAGTTTTGCTTTTCTTGGCCCCAACAACAGAAGTAACATCATCAAAGAGAGCAGGAGGAGCTCTTTTCTTACCCATCCTTTGACTTAAAGGAAGATGAGAATCTGAAGATGAACCTTCTGGAGTTGAAGCTGGTTCAACAGGGCGAGCAGTATAAGAGGTTGTGTAACTCTTATACTGTAGCAGATATGAGGCAGACCTGATGTGTTCGTCTGCAATGTTCTTGTGCAAACCCCAGATAAGTTTCAGATGCTTGATATTAACCTCTGATTCTTTTGGAGTTCTTCTTTTGCTATCAACTGCAAATAAATACATAACGAGATATCAATCATACATTTTGTCAAACATGATGAAAGCATAATTTCATAAATAAAATAAAATGAAAAATAAACCTATCCCATTGCCATATGGAGGGCATCTGGGACCGTTGTATACGCCATCTCCAGCTAAAGGGGCATGTTGCCAATTTTTTATAACCAATCCATGTTCAAAATAATCCCTATTTGAGTCAGGGAGGTTAACTACAAGGGCTCTATTTAAAAACCTAGTTTTTAAGTAATAAATATTATCTAGAGTGGCCCATTTATAGCAGTACATGATCTCAGGGATCCCAATACGAGTCCCATGAGTTAGATTTAATTTGTACACCCCATTAATTATTCTCCATGAATTGGGGGCTATTCTTGCAGGGACAAGATCAAAATATTGACAAAATTCGAGACTCAATGGATTTGGTGGAAAAGAAAAACCACATTCAGCAATAAAAAGACTGGGGAACCAATGTCCTTCAGCCAAATGAAAGTAATCTTGAGTTCCAGAAAACTCTTCCAAAATTACCCAAGATGGGATGGAAAAATCAGAACGGAATTTTTCAACAGATTCAATAACATAAACCATGGTGAGTAAAAGAAGAAGGAAGAAAAAGCTTACAGGAAGAAGGGAGAGCTGTCAACAACGAACGAAAACAAGGACGAACGCACAAGAGAGAGAATAGAAAGCTTGAAAGCAGAAAATTGGAAAAAGTAGAAGACGGTATGGTTACCTAAGAAGTTTAAATACTTTGCATTGGGAAGCGGCGAAAGAAATAATTACCAAAAAGAAACTATTGAACTTCCGGCGGCTAAAAGGACAAAAACTGTACGGAGATCGAAGCGCTTATAAAAAATTCAAAAAAAGGGCGGAAGCTGCGAAATGAGAAGGAAATTTGAACACAATGTTCCTGAAACCTAGGAAAAGTCATTTAATATTGCCATATACCGAGAAAGAATGTTCCATACTCCTCAAAATTCGAGATATGAAACATTGGGGGCTTCTGTTGATACCAAAATTAATATGCTGATGTGGACGAATAATACGAAGACACGTGTCAATCTACGTGGCACGATAGCAGCGAGGAAGTTCATTTCCTGACCAACCATGCTTCTTTCCGAGCAACGAGGATACACCGAGGAAGTCTAGCGCACCGAGGAACTCTAGCGCACCGAGGTACTCTAGTTCTCCGAGGAACTCCTGATCAGCGAGCAGCTATGGCGGTCCGAGCTGCACCTCGATCGTATCATTAATTGCCAGATAATCAACAGTTCAGATATTCATTGAATGCTTATATTCTTGACGTGCACGCTGCATTAAAAGTATTACCCTTTCACATGTATATCATTTAATGTATCGAACCTTTCATGTACAGCCTCAAGGCTATAAATACCTTGTATCAAACCCATTCAAGGGGACCGGAATTTCTTGAGAGAACTTGTAATCAAGAATTCTGCAAACACTCAGCAATAACATAACAGTGGACGTAGGCTTTATTCCTAGCCGAACCACTTTAAAAATCTTTGTCTTATTTATTTATCTGTGATTGAATAATTAGAGCAATCTAGTTTTTTACATCAACAACTACATATATAATTAAGCAAGACAATCATTTTCCTTAAAACTGTTCGTAGGCCTGAATCTTCCTCGTGTGTAATGAATCAAAGCTAGGAGTCCCCGAAATTTCTCCCAATTTGGCCTCCTCTAGAGCTCTGTCTTGATTTACCCTTCTTTTTTCTCTCTTCCTTCTTTCTTAGGGCTTTATAATAATAAGGTGGTTGTCTCCTATCACTAACCTTATTATTTTATTAAGCCTAATCCCGAAATTAGGTTAATATGGTAATAAAACATGACCCGTATATCCTAAAGTAAGTCCCGACTAGTCTAAAAAGCTCCCGGAACCCATTTACATCTCTCGGGTACTTAATTTTGACTATTTCAACCCATTCCGGATGAACCGTGCACTCGAAATCATCATTCGAGTCACCTATCATCAATTTACCATCTTATTCCCAACACAACCCCACACGCGCATCCCGAATAAGATCCTGTCGACTCGTCGCTCATATTCACTTACGATGTACTATAAAATAATACAATTTCATTTACTTATCACACAAGAAAATATAAAATTACACAAGTAATTATAATAACACATAATTATTACTTCATTTTTCTCTAATTAATATTCATTTAATTCATTCCATTTTTGCCCAATTTAATTAAATTACTGCGACACGTGTAATTTAAATATTATAAAAAATACGGGGTGTTACTTACTTCCCCCATTACAAAGGAATTTCGTCCTCGAAATTTAGATAAGCCTGGCACTACACTAATATTTCAACTAGCGACCCGTTTATTCTAGTCACTTTTCGCTGATACGCTATATCATCCTTCTTAGTGTCTCCTCTTGGCGACTACACACAACACATTACAATCTTGCCAAAAAATATTCCAATACAATGAGCCTATACACCACCATCCCTATTATTTAAAAACCGAAGAAAGGTCCAAACATTTCTAAATGCTAACTCTCCCTTTTTTCCAATCAACATAATCCTTCTCATGTGAGTCATCTACACTTAACACTCCACAATTGTCAGACTTCGAAAACTTTAGTTCGCAATGATCTAATTCTTACAGTGTTTCTCTTTTATACAAAATAACACTTAATTTACTCAATTCTTGCCGACGGATTTTGAATCACGTCCAACCCGAGAAGTTTGTCATCCTCCCACCTTTAACCAACAAAAAAGGCGGATGATAAGATTTTTCGCACAAGGAGCCTTGCCTATATTAGACTGGTATGAGTTATTACACGTAACTCTACCAATGATAATTACTTCTCCTAATTACTCAAAAGTCCAGAATGCACGTCCCTTGCATTTTCCAGCATCTTAGTGACCCCTCTCGTCTACTCTTCGGTCTACGGGTGATACGCCTTACTTAAATGAAACTTTTGTCCCCATTGCCTCTTGTTACTCCCTATCAGAGGTGGGACCCAAGGATCTCATCCTAATCCACACCAATGTTGGGTGGCACCATGTGCCGACTCATTCTCTCTCTTTCCTAAAATATTGGGCACACTGTCCGATAGTGTGACTCACCAAACTAGCCTTCCACATCCCATAGGAAATCTTGACTTTTCCATGATGTTGGTAACTCAACACTGAACTTCGTCAATCTGCCTACCCATTTTATCACTGGAATCACCAAGTATTGCGAAATTTAGGGTTAATCATCTCGAATCAACCTTTTCCCTTCCAATAAGTGGTGCACCCGGAGACAATTTTGTTACTTCTCACTTCACACCGATCTATACGCTCTGTATCCCACGTCTTGTAGTACATATCGCTCCTCTTCCCAGGGTACGTCAAAAATCATGGCCCATGCGTTTGCTCCACAACTGCGCACTTTGCGGGTTTTTCTCGCCTGGTAAAATCAACATTCTATTTATGCGCGAGCCATCCTTTGAACTTAACTGAGTACGACTCCACTCTAATTTCTAAAACTGTTGGATTCTCCTTTAGCCAAAAATCCCTCGCCTGTATTTCCCTAGTCTTTCAACCCATCTCGGGTGTGATAGCTCTCCTTGCTGTATATAACCAGACTATCTTTTTCTTCCAACAACGTTCAATCCACCTTACTTTTCCAACTCTGCTTCTAGCTGCCTCACAGGCATACGATTCAACATAATTATATCAACCTCGGCCCTGCATGCTCGGTGTGGCTATGCAGTAAGGGCATACTCGATTAATCTACTAATCGCGACTTAATTATTCTCGAGATTGCCTCACCTATCAGCTAGTGATGCAAACGTTCCACAATGCTTCCTACATAGCATTGCCCGACTCCACTGGCCTTATATCATAGAATAACTCTCAGCTCAAATTGTTATCTACATACATATGAAATAATTAAAATACTAAACTCATTCCCTAGTGCCCAACACGTACCGTCAGATCAGTTGGATATGATGATGATCAAACGTACTCAATAAAGCGTCCGAGTATTCTTGAATGGTTGAGCAGAGGTTCTACTCTTGATAAACTGGGCCCAAGATCTGTGTGGGCACACCAGTGCAGAAAAACTAAGAGAGCCTAGAGAACAGAGAGATGAGTCAAGGACGTTTGAGACTCGTAGGATCGAGTGCTCGGCCAGGTCAAGGAAAAGTGTGCGAGGATCGGCAATGGCTGAGCAGACTTCCATTAAGGAAGAGAGCTCACCTAAAAGTCGAGGACGAACATAAAAGATAGTGAAGGCCGAGAAGGAAGAACAAACCTAGAAGGGTCTATTGAGAGCCAAGAAGATCGGTTGGGAAAAATCATCATCATGAAGAACCCTTTGCTAAGGGCTTATGTCCAAGGATCTCAATTCACAACTGCAATGGTGGGCTATCCAACACCCGTGAAATTCAAGCAACCTGTTATCACTCCTAAATATGATGGGAAATATGATCCAATATTGCATGTAGAGCAGTATAAAGCTGCTTCTGATATCTATGTTATTCCTGATGAGATGCTTTGCAGGGCCTTCTCCAGTACTCTAACTGGGTCGGCCCAAATCTAATACAACGGCCTCCCTGGGGAAAATTTCAAAATTTAAACAGTTGGCCGTTCTCTTTGTCAACAACTTCTGATTCGGCACCAAACCATGCAAAAGGGTGGTTAACTTGTTAAGCGTCCGCCAAAAGGCGAATGAAACGACAAGAGAGTTCATAACGCATTTCAACACGTAGATGTTTGAGGTAGTGATTATGATGAGAAAATCAGAATCACTGCCATAATGAGTAGCTTACTACATGGGAAGTTGTAATAGGGCACTGGCTAAAGACCCATCGAGTACAATGGTCGAGCTCTTGGCCAAGGCTAAAAAGATTATGAATGCTGAGGAGCCGATAGCGGCAAATGAGTCTAGCCATGTTAAATTTAACACTATCACAAGAAGGAAAGGTCTAAGGATAAGTAATCTGAAAAGCCAAAAAGATAAGATGAATACACTCCACTCACCATAGTTGTCCACCACAAACTCGACGAGGTCCGACGAAGTAGTGGCCGGGGAAATTGAAGGTTCCCCCAAATAGAAGAGATAAGAGCAAGTATTGCGAGTTCCATAAATATCATGGCCACAACACTGACAACTGCTTGGCCTTAAAGAATGAGATCGCGGCCTTGATGCAATGAGGCAAGTTGACAAAGTACATTGATAAGTCTGGCCGAGCAGATAAACCCAAAAGATGATCTAAGTCTCTTTGTAAGAGTGCGGACGAGAAGAAATGAGGTTGAGACGGGGACTCTGACGATGGAGCTGACCCAGATTTGCCTAAGAAGCCCAAGGAGCCGGTCTCTTTCGGATGTGACTTTATAGTTGAAGGTGACGCTGGTGGTGGTGATGGACAAGCAGAGAGGAAAGATTACCTCAACGAGGTAAAAGCTTTTGCGCATGTCAAGCAGGTGAATCTGACCGAGGCTGTAGCGGTCCACCCTCGAAAGGTGAACAAAATTGTCTTATTGTTGGTTTTTCAAAAGATGGCATGTCTGGTTTGTTGTACACCCACGATAATTCTTTGGTTGTCACCATGATGGTCCATAAAAGCAGAGTAGCAAGAAAAGCTTGGTTCATAATGGCAGTTTAGCAGATGTGTTGTTCTATGATTGTTTCAAGAAGCTGAGGTTGGCGGACAAAAAACTAGAAGCGTATCACCGGCCACTTGTTAGTTTTTCAGGGGAGAAGGTGCACCCCTGGGGAACAATTGAGAAGGAGGTTGTCATTGGGACGTGGCCGACTTGTCAAACCGAGAAGATGCGTTTCTTCGTCCTTGCCAAGAACGTCCTCTCGACCTATAATATTATCTTTCGTAGGGTTGGCTTGAAGAAGTTTGAGGTTGTTTCCTCCATTTTCCATCAATATTTGAAGTTTCCTACAAGCTTTGGTGTTGGAGTAATGAAAGGAAATCAAGTAGAAGCACGCGAATGATATTACACGTTTGCAGAGCAAAAGGAACAAAAGAAGTTGATCATTACTTATCAGATCGAGATGTTAGATCCTTGAGATGAAGATAAATTGGTTACTAGTGAAGTAGTCGAACAGACTGAGCCTGTAATATTGGATGACAAGCACCCAAAAAGTACAACCCAGATCAGCTCGTTGCTGGATCCAACTGTCAAGAAGGAATTTGCAGATTTCCTAAGGCAGAGAAAAAATTTGTTCCCCTGGAGTCACGAAGGCATTTCTGGAATTGATCCAGCTGTTCTTTTGCCACGAACTCAGTATTGTGAAAAGACACAAATCCCATCAAGCAGAAACATCGTGTCTTCTGTCAGGGGAAGAACATGGCCATTTAAGAGTAGGTTGAGAAGTTAAATAAAACAGATTTCATTGAAGATGTTAAATACCCAGATTGGCTCTCCAACGTTATTATGGTCCGAAAGAAGAATGACAAGTGGTGCATATGTGCCGACTTAACCAACCTCAACAGGGCCTACCCCAAGGGTCATTATTCTTTGCCTCAAATTGACCAACTGGTTGACGCCACTGCTGGGCACGAGCTTCTCTTACAAGTATGTAAAGTGTGTACCTGCCTAACGTATAAAGGCAGGACACATGTCGCTCAATTTTCTCTCTTCCAACAACCTATAAATAGCACCCGCACCCACACTTTTAGGGGATCCGAGATATATTTCCTTATTGTTATGTTGTCCAATTCTAGAGAGGACTTGAGAGAATCAATGATGATGCTGAGATTTAGCACCACCGGATAAGTGATAATGAGCTCAAACAGTAGTAACCATGGCAGCCATAGAGATGTATAAGTGTATAAGTATGTAGAAGGGGATGAGTGTAAGAGGAACCAAGACAATGATGTATAGTGGTTCAGCCAATTTGTCCTACATCTACTGTGAGTGTGTGATCCACTAAGTATGGGCACTAATGACCTTGGATACAATGCACATAATCTCACTTTCTCTCTCTACTGTGTGTACAAGCAGAGTTTTAGCTAGGGTTACAAAATATCGATCCATCCCTTGTAGGGTTGTAGGTGACAAGTATATATAGGTCTTGGGGGGTGTAGTGTACCCCCCAAGTATGCATGGTGCATGTGAATGATGATCTAGCCAATCCCCTGTCGACACCTGTAGATGCCAAATGATGACATAATATTCCCTCACGTGAGGGTGTGATTTTGTTATAACGATCTCCCATGTGCCATGTGAGCCTCATGCACACTGTTCCACGCGTCTCCCAAACCACGCGCTATGATGATGTCACCCTCGGCCTATGAGACAAGGCCGAGGGAAAAGTTCCTTTCGGCAGTGAGTCTGGCCTAATTTAGGCCTCGTGCTGTCGTACCCTCGGAGGGTTGTCCGGAGCCTGATGAAGGGTCGGCCCCCTGAGGGGTCGTCTGGAACATGATGAAGGGTCGGCCCCCTGAGGGGTCGTCTGGAACCTGATGAAGGGTCGCCCCCCCTGGGGTCGTCTGGAATATGATGAAGGGTTGGCCCCCTGAGGGGTCATATGGAACATGATAAAGGGTCGGCCCCCTGAGGGGTCGTCCGAGTGGAGGGTATATATGGGTATATCAATCACCCCCCAGCCCTTAGACATAGGTGCTGTTGAGATGGCTGAAGGATAGTGTTGTAATTGAGATGCATGTATGATCAGTTAGGTGAATGACACCTGTCAAGATGATGTTTCCAAGGCGTGGCGGCTGCACACTTTGCCTGGGACTTTGTGCCCTAATGATGCCTTCTTCGTGGACTGTGCCCTGCCTTGGTTAATGGGCCCACTCATTACTAAGGTATTTAAGAGATTTTTGAACTCTCTCTCTCTTCTTCTTCTTCTTCTTCTTCTTCTTCTTCTTCTTCACGCCCAAGCTCTCTCTCTCTAGCCTTTCATCAGTCTTCATTGCCATTTATGCAGTCTTCGATCCTTCAAGCTTAGCAACTGTCCTTTTCTCTTCAGGTAATCCTTCTGCCCCAGTGTCCTCTTTACTTTCATTTCTTTTTCTCTTTCTTGCCTTAGGCTTGTAGGGCTGGATTTGATTTGTTTCTTAACTTTTCCGGCGACTGGTTTTTGAGTGTTCTTGAGTGAAACCCATCGATTCCCTTTGTTTCAATCCAAAAGTCTAATTCGGTCAACTGCCAACTTGTTTGTAGCTAAGTTTAGTTAAAATCTCCAAGTGTAGGGTCCTCCCTTTAATGCTTAGGAGGCTTTATAGTTTAGCATATGAATTCCCATCCTTGAGAGAGAAGCTCTTTGCAGAGATCAGACGAATAGAGGAAGAGGAAGAGAGGAGACGAGGGGCCGACCCTAATTGGGTACAACCCATCTTTCCCGTTCCTCTAGCCATAATAAATACATTTGAACCGTCTGAGTCTTGTGGGTCATACCATCGTCCAGTCGAGTGTCATTCAAGTGAGATGGATGAGAGAGCATCCTCGCCAACTAGCGCTAGACCTTCTGGTAGGAGAGAGACATCTGACCTAAGCCCAGGCCGAGAGGCTAAGCGTATGGTCCCCTCCGAGGCTGTCCCTGTGACAACCCTATCTCCACATGCCTTCCAGATGGCCTTTCCCTACGGTCCTCTGGCAGATGACGAGGCCGAGGGAGAGGGGACTGAGGACCAGGGCGATGATACAGATGACCAGGTTGATACCTCCCATGCCTCGTCCTATATCTCCTCCGTTAGGGATCGCGACCTCTTGCTATGGAGGCATGCCTATGGAGTGTCCCCCAATATAACTATGAGGGTTCCCTCTGAGTCTTCGAGGGTCTTCGAGGTTGAATAGGGAGAGGTTGTAGTATACGAACAAATGTTCAAGGTTGGTGTCAGATTCCCTCTGCATCCTGCCATCGTTGATATCTTGTCAGCCGGTGTTGCCCCCTCTCAGCTTCCTCCCAACTCTTGGAGGACGATCCTGGGCTACATCTCCCTGTGGAAGAATGCTTTCACTGATGAGCCCTCGACTGACGTATTCTTAGCCTGCTACAATATCACCTCCTCGTCCAAACAACCTGGGTACTATCATCTAGGGGCGAGGAGGTCTGAGAAAAAACTTCTCCACGTGGCACAAACCTCCAACCACGATTGGAAGAAGAGATTATTCTTTATCTCTGGGGAGTGGGAGTTCACCGCCGAGGCTCAACTTGTAGACAATGGTCCGAGGGTCCCCAGAAGATGGTCTAACCCTTCAATGAAGGCCAGGTCAGACCCCGGGCTTAGTTTGGAGGAGAAGGACATCGTTGAGTATCTGAGAGGACGAGGGAGAGGTGGTGAGCTTGCAAAGTTTGAAGAGCTGATGACCCCTCGGTTCCTCAAGGAAGCTGGTCTCAGGGTCGGCCCCCTGACAGAACTATGTGAGTTACACTTAACGTTTCCCATTCTTTACTTTTTCAAGTGTTACCTCTTTATCTCTGCACTTTTCTGACGTGTCGTCCTCTTTTCAGGTCGTCCTGCAGGTATATCAGACTATCTTTGGGAAATGACTGCTCCCAGCTTATTATCAGGCTTGGCCAAGAAGAAAGGTAAGGAGCCTCAGCAGTCTCCAAGGAAGACCAAGGCAGCGGGGCCGACGGTTGTTGGGCCGACAGCCGATAGCCACAAAAGAAAAGGGCCTGAGATTCCTATTGACCCTCGAACGGACTCTCGGACGAGGGCCAGGGTCGAAGCATCAGAAGGGGCTGCTTCTTCGTCCAGCATGGGGGCCTTCTGGTCCCAGAACTTAGCACATCTGAGGGCCGAGCCCTCATCACTTATCGCAAATTTGAGGGCAGCCAAGGCGTCAATGTTTTCTGCTCCCTCGGCTGCTGACTACGACTTCTTGTTAAAGATGCCTTCAGCCAAAGTGTATGACTACGGTCTGCACGCTCTAGCCCAGGTATCGGTCTTGATTTATTTCTTTTAATTGCATTCTTTCAATAACTGTTTCCTCGGCCTCTTGACATCTGTTTATTTTTCTGTGTAGTCTGTGTGTGCCTTTACCTAGGCAAAAAAATGGATGGCTGAAAATCAGGAGAAATTCCATGACGCCGAGAGGGACATCCAGCATGAGCCCGACCTGCAGGCTGACTTAGATACTGCAAAGGCTGAGCTAGAGAGTGCCAGAACCGAGCATGCACGAATTATGGATGAGCTGACGAGGCAGCATGATGAGGATCTGAAGGCTAGAGACTTGCTTTTGAAGGAGAAGGATGAAGCCATGACCCATCGGGAGGCCCAGTTTAAGATTGAGCTGTCTGAGGCTATGAAGAAAGTCGAGGCTGACGCTGTGGAAGCATATAAACTCTCAGGTGAGTTCCAAGGTTTCGGCCCTGAGTACTTGGAGAGAGGGATAAGGACGGCTTATCGGTGGGTCGTCCTCAAGTTTGGCGACGTCGTCTCTTCCGTTCGTCCTTCTCTGGAGGCCGTTCAACTGGACTACCCCCTAATTGCTGAGGCTCTAAACCAAGTGGAATCCCAAGTTCAAGTCGAGGGGGTCGGCACATCTGAAGATCATCCAGTTGTGGTCATTGAGGAGACTCCTCTCGTAGATGTTGAGGCCCTGCCCTCTGATGCTGTTCCATAGGGTGGCTGTCTGTAGCCCATACCCTCTTGATGTAATCAATATTTTTGAACTATACTTGTAAAACACTTGATATTTCATTTATACTATCGTCTCCTTTACTGTCTTCCATGTTTTTGCCATTTGTATGGTTTGTGTTGTGAATCTTTTATATTATTACTAACCCCTCCCTCGTCTTTCTTAAGGGTGAACGAAGGGTCGTCCCCGGCATTGGCCCTCATTATAGCCGAGGGTTTAACTTACCAAATTAATGGTTTTTTAGTCTAGTGGTCCCTCGTCTTTTTTAAGGACCATGGTGGGGTCGTCCCTCCATGTGACCTCATTATAGCCGAGGGTCACAATAACCAAACTAATGGTTCTTTAATGAAGTAGTCCATCGTCTTTCTTGAGGACCATGGTGGGGTCGTCCCCTCCATGTGACCTCATTATGGCCGAGGGTCACAATAACCAAACTAATGGTTCTTTAATCAAGTGGTCCCTCATCTTTTTTGAGGAACATGGTGGGGTCATCCCTCCATGTGACCTCATTATAGCTGAGGGTCACAATAACCAAACTAATGGTTTTTTAGTCAAGTGGTCCCTCGTCTTTCTTGAGGACCATGGTGGGGTCGTCCCCTCCATATGACCTCATTATAGCCGAGGGTCACAATAACCAAATTAATGGTTTTTAATCAAGCGGTCCCTCGTCTTTCTTGAGGACGATGGTGGGGTCGTCCCCTCCATGTGGCCTCATTATAGCCGAGGGTCACAATAACCAAACTAATGGTTTTTTAATCAAGTGGTCCCTCATCTTATTTTAGGACCATGGTGGGGTTGTCCCCTCCATGTGACCTCATTATAGCCGAGGGTCACAATAACCAAACTAATGGTTCTTTAATGAAGTAGTCCCTCGTCTTTCTTGAGGACCATGGTGGGGTCGTCCCATCCATGTGACCTCATTATGACCGAGGGTCACAATAACCAAACTAATGGTTTTTTAGTCAAGTGGTCCCTCGTCTTTCTTGAGGACCATGGTGGGGTCGTCCCCTCCATGTGACCTCATTATAGCCGAGGGTCACAATAACCAAACTAATGGTTTTTAATCAAGAGGTCCCTCATCTTTCTTGAGGACCATGGTGGGGTCGTCCCCTCCATGTGGCCTCATTATAGCCGAGGGTGACAATAACCAAACTAATGGTTTTTTAGTCAAGTGGTCCCTCGTCTTTTTTGAGGACCATGGTGGGGTCGTCCCCTCCATGTGACCTCATTATAGCCGAGGGTCACAATAACCAAACTAATGGTTTTTAATCAAGCGGTCCCTCGTCTTTCTTGAGGACCATGGTGGGGTCGTCCCCTCCATGTGACCTCATTATAGCCGAGGGTCACAATAACCAAACTAATGGTTTTTTAATCAAGTGGTCCCTCGTCTTTCTTGAGGACCATGGTGGGGTCGTCCCCTCCATGTGACCTCATTATAGCCGAGGGTCACAATAACCAAACTCATGGTTTTTAATCAAGCGGCCCCGCATCTTTCTTGAGGACCATGGTGGGGTCGTCCCCTCCATGTGGCCTCATTATAGCCGAGGGTCACAATAACCAAACTAATGGTTTTTTAGTCAAGTGGTCCCTTGTATTTTTTAAGGACCATGGTGGGGTCGTCCCCTCCACGTGACCTCATTATAGCCGAGGGTCACAATAACCAAACTAATGGTTTTTAATCAAGCGGTCCCTCGTCTTTCTTGAGGACCATGGTGGGATCGTCCCCTCCATGTGACCTCATTATAGCCGAGGGTCACAATAACCAAACTAATGGTTTTTAATCAAGCGGTCCCTCATCCTTCTCGAGGACCATGGTGGGGTCGTCCCCCCTCATGTGACCCTTATTATAGGCCGAGAGCCGTTCTCTGTAGATGTTTTCACGCGTACTAGAACTGATAAACACAGGGTGAGGGGAAACACTGATATTTCTCATTAATTTTCCAAGTGTTCTGTCAGAGCAACTCTTATTACAATTATGGTCTATCAAGACCTTACAACACTACTGATAGTATTTTTTCAAATGATCCGCATTCCAGGGGTTGGAAAAGGGTTCCCCTTCTAGGTTTTCTAGTCTATAGGTCCCAGGGACGACTTCATCGATGACCCTATATGGGCCATGCCAATTAGGATGGAGCTTGTTGGGCTTTTGCCAAGTCTTCTTGAGGACCAAGTCCCCCACTGTGATTGGCCTCTGTTTCACCCTCTGATTGTAAAACCTTGCGGTCCTCTACTAGTAGGCTGCCTGCCTTATCTCAGCGTCCTCCCTCCTTTCCTCAATCAGGTCCAAGTCGAGTCTCCTCTCTTCCGCATTTCTCTGGGGGTTATACATTTGGACCCTATGAGTAGGAAACTCAATTTCGGTGGGGATGACGGCTTCTGAGCCATAAGCTAGCATGAATGGGGTCTCTCCGGTAGAGGTCCTCACTGTCGTCCTGTATGCCCATAGCACGACATATAACTCCTCGACCCATCTTCCTTCTGCCTCCTCAAGCCTCTTCTTGATTCCATCTAGGATTGTCATGTTTGTAACTTCTGTTTGCCCATTGGCCTGAGGTCGGCCTGGGGTGGAGAAAAATTGTTTGATACTCACCCTTTCACAGTACTTCTGTAGAGAGGTATTCTTGAACTGAGTCCCGTTATCCGAGATGAGGGTGTTGGGGAGACCATATCTGCATATAATATTTTTCCAGATGAACTGGAAGGTCTTATGCTCTGTGATCGTCACCATCGTCTCCGCCTCCACCCACTTTGAAAAATAGTCAATGGCTACGATGAGGAACCGATAGTTATTGACGACCCTAGGCAAGGGTCCTACTAGGTCAATTCCCCACACTGCAAATGGCCATGGGGATGTAATGGAAGTAAGAGGCTGATGGGGTTGGTGCGGGATGGTGGCAAATCTTTGACATTTGTCACACTTTTTTACATATATCGTGGCATCCTTCCCCAAGGTCGGCCACCAGTACCCTTGGGTGATCACCCTCTTCGCCAAGGATCTGCACCCAATGTGGCTTGAGCACGATCCTTCGTGCATATCTTGCAAAATGGAAGGGACTTCTGAGGGATGCACACACTTAAGTAAGGGGAGCAAAAACCCCTTTTTGTACAAAGTGTCTCCGATGACAGTGAATTTTGCAGCCCTGTATCTCAACTTTTTCCTTTCTTGCCTTGCTTCTGGCATCTCACCCTCTTTAATGTATCTGATCAGAGGGTCTATCCATGAAGCTTCTTGAGAAACATTTAGGCAATTACTAAGTGTTCCCTCAGCGTCTTCTATAGTTGGCCGAAGCAAAATTTCTACTGGTACCGTCCTCCTGATGTCTGTCCTCGTTGCCGAGGCCAACCTAGCAAGGGCATCAGCACGGCCGTTGTCGAGCCTAGGTATCCTCTTTAATTTCACTTCTCTTAAGCCCTTCAGTAACGACCTCACCTTCTCAAGGTACCTAGCCATCCTCTCGTCCTTGGCCTCGTAGGCTCCTAGTATCTGATTCACTACTAGCCTTGAATCACTATGAACCAAAATCTGGCTGATACTAAGTGATCTGGCCAAAGAGAGGCCTGCTATCAAGGCCTCATACTCGGCCTCATTGTTGGAGGCCTTAAAATTAAACCTCAGGGCGTACTCAATGTATGTGCCATCGGGTGCTGATACTATTAACCCAGCTCCGCTCCCACTTTTGCAAGAGGACCCGTCGACAAAGAGACTCTACACGGTGCGTTCTTCTGAGAAACTTCCCTCGGTGAGTGACCCCTGTCTAAAGAGATATCTTCCCTCTTCGTTTTCAACCACTTTCCTTCTAGCAGTTCTCGTCTCAGCCTTATCTGTAGGCGTGTCGGTGAGCTCACCCTGTCGGGTATCTATCTTCCTGAGGCCCTCATCCTCGGCTTCATCGTCTTCCCAAGTAAACTCAGCCACGAAGTCTACCAATGCTTTCCCCTTAATGGCCGTCCTAGTCTGATACACAATGTCATACTCCCCCAGCTCTATAACCCAGGCCATTAACGTACCTGATTTTCCTGGCTTTTGTAGGACCTGCCTAAGAGGAGAGTCAGTGAGGATGACCATTGTGTGGGACTGGAAATACGACTTCATCTTCCTTGAGGCATGGATCAAGGCGTAGGCCAACTTTTCCATCCTCGGGTATCTTTGCTCTGCCCCTTGGAGTGCCTTACTGTTAAAATACACAGGCTTCTGTATTCCGTCTTCGTCTCTCACAATGGCTGCACTGATGGCCGACTCTAAGACGGTGAGGTACACATAAAGTCGTTCACCCTACACGGGTCATGACAGCAGCAAGGGAGACCCTAAGTATGACTTTAGATCCCTGAAAGCCTCATCACACTCTTCACTCCATTCGAAGGCCTTCCTAAGGATCTTAAAGAATGGCAAACACTTGTCTGTGGCCCTAGACACGAACCTGTTCAAGGCAGTAACTCTCCCTGTGAGTCTCTGAACGTCTTTAATGGACTTGGGGGTCTTCATCTCAACAAGGGCCTTTATCTTTTCAGGATTGGCCTCGATGCCTCTTTGGTTGGCAATGAACCCTAAGAACTTCCCTGCTCCGACCCCGAAGACACACTTGCCCGGATTAAGATTCATATGGTATTTGTCCATCGTATTAAAGGTCCTTTCCAGGTCTGCCACATGATCCTCTGCCTTCAAACTCTTAGTTAGCATGTCATCTACATAGACCTCCATAGACTTCCCAATTTGGTCTTCGAATATTTTATTTACGAGCCACTGGTACGTTGCTCCTACATTTTTTAGGCCAAAGGGCATGACCCTATAGAAGTATGTCCCCTTGTCAGTGATGAAGGCTGTCTTCTCTGAGTCTTCGGGGTTCATGAAGATCTGGTTTTACCCTGAATAGGCATCCATAAAGCTCATGAGCTCATGGCCTGCGGTAGCGTCTACCATCTGGTCAATGCGGGGGAGAGGGAAGCTGTCTTTGGGACAGTGCTTGTTGAGGTCTGTGAAGTCCACACACATTCTCCACTTCCCGTTGGCCTTTGGGACAATGACTGCATTGGACAGCCATTCAGGGTAGATGACCTCTCTGATAAATTCAGCGTCTTCTAATTTTTTAACCTCGTCCCTAATGACTTCATGCTTCTCTCTAAAGTAAATTCTCCTCTTCTGCTTTACCGTCTTCGCTCCCTCTACCACATTGAGCTTGTGGCACATGATTTCAGGGTCAATCCCCAGCATATCTACATGACTCCATGCGAAGACGCTTCGTCTTCTCCTCAACAGTTTAATGAGGTCTTCCTTGATATTGGGCTTCAGAGACTTGCCGATTTGGACGGTTTTTTCCGGGTCATCCTCATCGAGGATGATGGATTCTACCTCTTCCACGGCCTCTCATTTCTTGAGCTTCGTCTCATCCCTGGGGTCTAGGGTATCAATATTTTAAGTGGTCATAGCCCTATTGTGTGCCTCCCTTTCTTCAGCGGAGTTGTAGTAACATTCTCGCGCTGTCGTCTGGTCTCCCTGAACTTCTCCCACCCCGTAAGGGGTAGGGAATTTGATCATCTGATGGACCGTAGACGACACAGCTTCAAACCCCTTGAGGGCCACACGCCCCAGTATGATGTTGTAGGCCGAAAACACATGCCCATCCATTACAAAGAAACTGACCTTCTTGGTGAGCCATCTCGGCCATTCGTCCCCCATCCTGACATCAACCTCATACTCTCTAAGGGGATGAACCTTTTTCCTACTGAACCCAATCAATGGATGATGGTACGGGACGAGTCTAGCACGACTGATTCCTAAGGCTTTGAAGCGCGGCAAAAACATCACGTCTGCAGATGAGCCCCCATCTACTAGGATCCTCGGCACCTCGCACCCGTGGACCCTGGTAGTGATGACAAGAGGGTCATCATGTGGGGCTAAGAGGCCTTTGAAGTTCATTCTTGAAAATCCCACTATCAGAGTGTCCATGTCGACCTTCTTCCTCTTTTCTGACTTCGCCTCCAGAGAGGTTGAGTGTACCGTCTTCGTCACTGCCTTGGCCTCAGCCACATGGGCCTTCCTATCGGTGACCTCAGACCCTCCCCCTGCTAGACCCCCGGAGATCATTGATACTCCGAGCGAGATCATATTAAGCCTCTTGATAGAACCTTGGTCGTCTCTCGACGGGAGGTCAGGGTCGTCCTCATCATCAGAAGGGTCGTCCCCTCTTTTTTGAGGTCCTTCTCTACATGCATCGCCTCGCTTCTTTCTGGGGTCGTCCCCTCGGCCCCTCTTGAAGGCACCTTTGTCGACGTACTTCCTGAGCTTCCCTTCTTTCAGCATCTTCTCAATCTCATCTTTCAGAGCAAAGCATTTGTCCGTTGCGTGGCCGTGGTCTTGGTGAAATTCACACCACAGGTTCTTATTCCTCTTGCTGGGGGCTGCCCTCAGCTTCTCAGGCCACTTCAGGGACCGGTCACTCTTTATCTCATTGAGAATCTGTTCACAGCTGACCGTGAGAGGGGTGTAACCAGCGAACTTGTCATCCATAGACCTCTTCTTCCCCTCTTTGCTCTTCTTAGGGTATTTACCCCCACTAGCACCTCCTTTTTCGTCTTCATATTTTGCGGCCATCGCCTCTTCGGCATTCCTCACCTTTCCTGCTGTCGACAACAATTCAGCCATCGTCCTCGGAGGGTCTTCAGCAAGCTTCCATAACAGCTTCCCCTTTTGGAGTCCTCCAATCAGGGCTGTCATAGCTATGCTCTCCTCATAGTCTTCCACCTCCAACTTCTTTTTATTGAATCTGGCTATGTAGTCCCTCAGACTCTCATTTTTCCCCTGCTTAACATAGAGCAGGTGGGTGGTCTTCTTCTGTGGCCTCACCCCAAAGCAAAAGTTGTGGATGAATCGGTCTGCCAACTGCTTAAAGTTTTCAATGGAACTTTTTGGAAGAGACGTGTACCAGACATGCGCAGCCCCAGTAAGGGTACCAGAAAAGGAACGACACCTCATCTCATCTGAGATAGAGTATATGTCTGCTGCTGATTGATACATCTCCACATTGTGGACAGGATTGGTGCTCCTATCGTATCTTGGGGTGACCACAGGTGGCTTGAACCTTGATGGAGTAGGGAAGTTGACTATCTTCGCCACAAAGGGTGAGCCTATGGAGTATCCCTTATGAAGAGGGTCCCGGCTCTTCATTATATCACCGATCTTATCCTCTAGTCGCTGGATTGAGTCATTCCAGGGCCTCACAGGGTCAGCTTGGCCGATGTTATCCCCTGCCGCCTCTTTAAGGTGAATGGAGGGTTCTGCTGCAGCAGGACTGTGTCGGCTGTTTACTTCCGTTTGGCCGTCATCCCGTCCTTGGGGTCGGCCATCTGCTGCCTCCCTCCTGGACCTCGCAACACTTCTTGACCTGGACAATTTTTCCCGCAGGTCATTTACTGGGCCCAGCCTCTCAGAGGCTGACCCCCTTCTCAAGCGATCAAAAGCAGAGCCTCTCGGGCGATCATCAGGATTTAGTCTCCCGCACTTTCCTCTACTATCCTGGAGAGGTCGTACAATATTGTTGGAGACCTCATACGGTTCCCAGCATTCTATAGGGGCCTCCTCTCCCTCCAGATCGTCATACCTGTCCTCAGGGCAAGGGTTTCCTTGCCTCCCCAGGCGTAGATGCCGGGGGTCAGCAACATCCCTACGCCGCTGAGGGGGTGGCAGGTCTTTGCGTGGTGCCTGAGGTGGTCCCCTGGCCTCATGCTGTCCCGGAGCTGCTGCCGGAGTAATCATCTCAGGTGAAACCCCTGGTGGTCTTAGTATGTTCTGGCTTAGAGCTGTGAACTGCTCCTGCATCATCCGCTGGCTTGCTGCCAGAGACTTTAAGGCTGCCGCCACATTAGCCATCTCAGACTGAGGCGGCGGCTGACTGGAACGGGGTCTTCCCCCATCATCCGGCGGGGGAAGTGGTGGTGGTGGCATCTCAGGTGCCATGTGTTTGACCTATGAAAAGCTGAACTGAAGAAAAGATTGGTGAGCATGAGAACCTTAGTGGGTCTCTTTCAATGGTGAAACATCTCCTCTCAGGGGAGTGCTAGCTCACCAACAGAGTGCCCAGTGAGGTCAAGCTGTACAAAGGAAGAGATGTCTTCTCGTTCCCACAGACGGCGCCAAACTGATGATGCTGAGATTTAGCACCACCGGATAAGTGATAATGAGCTCAAACAGTAGTAACCATGGCAACCATAGAGATGTATAAGTGTATAAGTATGTAGAAGGGGATGAGTATAAGAGGAACCAAGACAATGATGTATAGTGGTTCAGCCAATTTGGCGTACATCCACTGTGAGTGTGTGATCCACTAAGTATGGGCACTAATGGCCTTGGATAAAATGCACATAAGCTCACTTTCTCTCTCTACTGTGTGTACAAGCATAGTTTTAGCTAGGGTTACAAAATATCGATCCATCCCTTGTAGGGTTGTAGGTGACAAGTATATATAGGTCTTGGGGGGTGTAGTGTACCCCCAAGTATGCATGGTGCATGTGAATGATGATCTAGCCAATCCCTTATCGACACCTGTAGATGCCAAATGATGACATAATATTCCCTCACGTGAGGATGTGATTTTGTTATAACGGTCTCCCATGTGCCATGTGAGCCTCACGCGCACTGTTCCACGCGTCTCCCAAACCACGCGCTGTGATGATGTCACCCTCGACCTATGAGACGAGGCCGAGGGCAAAGTTCCTTCCGACAGTGAGTCTGGCCTAATTTAGGCCTCGTACTGTCGTACCCTCGGAGGGTCGTCCGGAGCCTGATGAAGGGTCGACCCCCTGAGGGGTCGTCTGGAACCTGATGAAGGGTCGGCCCCTGAGGGGTCGTCTTGAACCTGATGAAGGGTCGGCCCCCTGAGGGGTCGTCTAGAACCTGATGAAGGGTCGCCCCCCTGGGGTCGTCTGGAACATGATGAAGGGGGTCGGCCCCCTGAGGGGTCGTCTGGAACATGGTGAAGGGTCGACCCCCTGAGGGGTCGTCCGAGTGGAGGGTATATATGGGTATATCAATCACTATAGTATTCATCAATGGGTTTTGACCAGTAACTCAATACCAACAAACACTGCAACCGTGGACGTAGGAACCTCTTTAGGACGAACCACATAAATTCGGTCTTATTCTCTTTCTTTGGTCTCCTTATTGTTTTCTACAGTTTAGTATTTCAGTGATTTATATCTCCTCTGTTATTTACTTATAATTTGTATACTCAATCTTTGACAAATCAGTATACTAGTTTTAGGCGAAAACAATAATTCTACATTGATTTGACAAACTGAGAATTGTTGGATTCTTTGGGTGGGTTCCAATATTTGAGGGGAACCAAATTAATCCCAATTGGGATAATCTCATAGAAATATATTTAGTCTTCTAGCGTGAGACATACTAATTCTCACGTTACAACTAAATTGTGAGTATTGTTCAGATGAAAGTGGTACCAGAAGTTGATAGTACTTCAGTCAATGTTAGAATGAAACCAGAATGTTCAGGCTGAATTAATTAAATCAACCGCCGGCGTAGCTGTCAGATTTGTGAGATACCACTTTCCTGTTTCTTTCGGCTGGTAGATAATTTCATTTCTTCGAATTTTGTTATTCTAACTGCTTTAGAGAATTCAGTTGGAGGAATATTATTACAAGAGAGAACCCTAGCAGCCCAGTTGTGTTTGCTCAACTACTGTTCTTGGGTATTTTTAATTAATTTTATAAGATTTTCTTGTTTGTTGTCCTCTGCCTGAAATGTAGCCTTGGCTCTAGTGTTGAGCTCAATTACTTGAGAGTTTTGAACAACATGAATCATAAATTGGAGAAGAAATAAGACAACTAAAAAAGCATAAGAATCGAAAGTCTCTAATGAGGCAACACAAAAAATTTCCCAATAAACTTACACATAGCATATGGAAGAACTAGTTCAGAAGTGAACACTTCAATTGTTAACAACTAAAATGTTATAAATGAACTTCAGAAAATTCAGTCTTTTACTACGAAATTTTAAGGGAAAAAAGAAGAAGAAGAACAGTACAGTCAATTTTCAATTTCTTCTTTAAGCAATCCAAGTTGCAAGTGGTCACAGACTTGAGATCTTATTGCTTGATCTCAAAAAATTTCAATAGGAACATAGGGCATGTTGAAATGAGCATCAAAGGTTTAAGTGGTGCAAATCAGAATAAATTTGATAAATCTATATTATGAGACAGGGAAGTGTTTGAATTGTGTTAGCACATTAAGGGCTGAGATTTAGTCACCTAAATTATCAAATCAATGGCCAAGATCACCCTCTCTCTCTCTCTCTCTCTTTACTAACATACCCCTCACCATCTATTTTCTTCTCATCGCCATCAACAGTCCCCATTTCAGCCATTGTCACATCCGACGTCGCCAGCCACCATAGGTGCTCACCATCTTTCCATAATCTTTTGTGTTCCTACTTTTGTATTGAGAGAAACACTCAGATACTCACCCTCTTTCATACCTCATTCTTGTTCAGATGTTGGGGTTGTACTTACATTTTTATTATGATATTTCAGGGTCCTAAATCTCTCTAATATTTGGATTATGGTAGGGAAGAATGGTGAGTTTGGTATCCATTTCACGAGTTGCATTTTTCCCTATTTGATGTTTTGCTTTTGTGGCTACTATCTCAGATTCTAAGACCTCACTGAAGAATTGGAAGAAGAGAAGGTGATATTTATTTTCACTTTTTAAGTCTTTTTCTTTGGCACCCTTTAAGATTCTTTGCTTTTGTTTTCTATTTAATTTTTTCTTGGTGCTTCTTTTATGATTCTTGCCATGAATTTATAGTTTTCTTAATCTTTCATCATTTTACTATTCTAGCAGTGAAATATTTCGTTTTTCCCTTTAGTGAAGGTATTTTTTAGTTGTAATCATGTAATGTGCTCAATCTTTAGTCACAGGGAGAAAATTTTATGTTGTGTCCATTCAGTTTGTTTTCTGTTTTCCTATCCTCTTTTAGTTACAGTCCATGAAATTGTTTATCAATTGTTAGTTTCATGATACTTCACACCAAATTGTTCAATTTATTTTTTCTGGAACATGTATCCCATTTAGTATAGCATGGGTTGTTTTGTAGCATTATCTTTACCAATACAACCATGCTTCTAACATTCATGTGCAAGTTGTTAACTGTTGACACCTTATAATAATAAGACTAACTTCGAATTTTGTACACGCAAAAGTACCACATTCCATTTTTAGCAATGCTATCGGTGATATGGTATTTTATTTAAGTTTGTCTACCACTAACAGAGTATTTTAATTTAATTAGATCAGGTATACAGACTAGGGCTGTGTTTTTTTCCGAACATCCGAGTTTTTCGATTTTCGAATCGATTTTTTCCGAATTTGGAATGAAATTTTAGTTTGCCGAATTCCGATTTTTCGATTTTTCCGAAATAAAACGGATCAGAAATCGGAAATAATTCTAAATTTCCGATTTTTTCAAAACTACGCCGATCCGATTTTTCCAAAATTTTTCCCCTTTTTTTCGAAATTATTTTCCGATTTCTGATTTTTTCCAGTTTTTTGAAAGTTTCTCATATCCCACATTGGTTGGGAGGGAGAGGGCTCCAAAATGTGATTTATAAAAGGAGAGTATCCTCCTCACTTCTACACAAATGAAAAAATGGATCAAATCCTTATGTATTTGCATGTTTTTAAACCCTTTTCTTTGTTTATTTAAAATGAGAATTTCGAGTAATCGAAAATCAAAAATTTATTTTTTTGAAAATTTGGAATTTCCGAAATTTCTGAATTTTTAATATATTCGGTGAATTTCCGATTTTTACCGATTTTCCAATTTTTCCGAATTCGGATTTTTTTTAATTTTTCGAAAAAATCGGATCGAAAATCGGAATAATTATTTTATTTCTGAAAAAGTTGGATTTTTTTCAGAAAAAACATTTTTCGATCCGATCCGACTGAAACACAGACCTAATACAGACTCATCGCATATATTCAAAAACCCTTCATTCGGTTTTACCATAACTTTATTGGTTTGGGGTTTATAGTTTTTTAACCTTGTCAACCTTGATTAGGCGCCCTACACCCGAAAGGAAAGAAGTTTGTTGCTCTAGTTGGGTTTTAGCCTATTTTAAAGAAATATTATTCTAAATAAAGACGCATAATGAGTTATCGGCGTTCCTAATATATATTGTTCGTTGGATGTTGGTCTAATGTGCTCAGATACTTTTGATAAGTATGATGAATTTTCAGGGGTATCAATCACAGGCCTTCAGTGGACCTTCACTTTTGGGGCAACACCTGTTGATAATAAATACCCCATCTTCCCATTTATACATAAAACTAGGGAGTGTGCATTGGTTCGATTCCTCTATTTTTGGTAGAGAGTGTTGACAGAGTGTTGTCAGTGTAAAATGTAGAAATTAGCAACATGTTTGTAGTTTTAATTACTTGAGTGCAAATTGCAGTAAGTTTTTAGAAATTAGGTTTATTGTTTGACAGTTTCGAGGAAAGATTTAAAAACAGAGGGTTCGTTATTGAGTATGGAATTACCCATCGGCTTTGTGTTGTAAATCCCAGTCATATAAATTAGTTTCTTCTATAAGAGCGGTTCTCCATGTATCCACCATTTGGGAGCCGTTATGCTTGGCAAATGCTTTACCAAAATCACTTGTTTGTTTCCTCACATTGGATGGATCCACGCCATAGAATACAGGAATAACTGTTTGTCCCATTGATTTACTACATTCCATGATTGTCAAGCTCATCCAAACACCATGATGAAGATGCTTAATTTTTGGAGAAAACTAGAATCGCAAACCTGGATTTTCTCTATGGATTCGACGAGATCCGGGTCAATTGATTTTCCTTTTTGAAGTCTCTCATGATCTTTGAAAGTGAAAATACCTTTCTGGTCCGGGGCAAAGTAAAGATGGTCGACAAAGTTTTTCTAAATTTTAAGATAAGATACTATAATTTCAGTTTTTTTTATATATTTATGATACTTTTTAGGGCTAATGCTCAGTATCATATTTTTAATATTATACCCATGGAGTAAAAAATGGATCAATTTTCCTTTGGTTTTATGCATGTGTGTGTCTGTACGGATTAAAAATTGGTTCATTTTTTTATGACTTTATGCACAAGTACATTGGGATGATAACTTTAGAAATCACACGAAAACAAGACACAGAATGACACGAAATTGACACGATAAGTCATGTTCGTGTCGGTTTTTTTACACGAAGTCGTGTTGTGTTTATGTCAAAATTATGAGACGTGTTGATCTTATTTTTTTGGGTTATCGTGTCTATTTATGTTTAATTTAGAGTCAAATTTAAGAAATCGTGTTATTCGTGTCGTGTCGTGTCGTGTCGTGTCGGCCCAAAAACACGAATTGTCACCCTTAATGTACATATATATCATTTTACTTTTTTTTTTGTGAAAACTGTGTTACTCCCACTCCCTAATTATCATAAGTCAAACCTTTACAAGTTCTTCATGCCAAAAAAATGTGGGAACAAAGTAAGCATGCCAATTTTTATTTAGACAATATATAATTTTGGATCTAATTTCCAATAATTTTTAGTCCAATATTTTTTCAAAAAATACTTTTAGTCTCTATAGTGACATTAGCTGAATCCATAGGAAACTGACATTGTTACCACTTCAATGGTGTTTTCCATGCAAACACGGATGATGATGTTACATTGTTACACCATCAACCATGTTGAAGTGATAGTGGTAATAGTTGTTCCAGTTGCCACAACCATTGTCGCAATTTTCCAATAAACCGTATAAATATAAAACTTAAAGATATAGTTAAAATCATTTTCTATTAATTTTGATAATAAGGTAGATTTCGAAAGCAACTGATGAATTTACTACAAGAGGCTAAAAGCGTAATTTTTTCATTTAAATATGCCAAAATAAGATATATATATATATATATATATATATGATTATATATATATATATATATATATATATAATCATATATATATATATATATATATATAATCATATATATATATATATATATATATATATATATATTGCCAGGCTCTCATACATACCGATTTTTTTTAAATAGTAAAGAAATTATTTTTGACTTGAATTTTTTTATATGTTTAAACATTCCAATGGATCCATATAAAAAAAATTAGCTCAAAATAACTTTTTTTGCCATTTTTAAAAAATCGGTCAAACTTTCACAACTTTTAAAGCACTTTAAAGATGTGAAAGTTTGACCGATTTTTTAAAAATAGCAAAAAAAAGTTATTTTGAGCTGATTTTTTATATGGGTACCTTGAAATGTTTAAATGTCACATAAAAAAATTCAACTCAATTTTTTTTAATACTTTATTATTGTGCCAGCAAGTATGTAAACTTGGTATGTATGAGAATCTCTCTCTCTCTCTCTCTCTCTCTATATATATATATATATATATATATATATATATTGAGCAGAGGTGCTTTACTTATATATAAAGAGATATGTAATTAGGGGCGCTGATGAAGTCAACAGTACAAGAAATCAAGGGCTGAGATGACTTTTCCCATTTGCCTTTATCCCCACTTTATCCATACAAAATACAATGCCACAGTCCAAAAAGAAATCATCCGCGTATCTCTTTTCCAATTTTCCTCTATCCCCCCAAAACACTATTCCTGACATTTCACTTTAATTCAAACCAAAATCTCGAACTCAAAGCCCCTTGGCCTATATCCCACCACCACTAAAGTTGATCATCTATCTCGTGTAAAAGATCTTCCGTCAGACTTCACCTCTACCACCAAACGCCGTTTCCAGAGAAACCCAAGTCCTCCCGTAGGTATATATATCTCTCTCTCTCTTCAATACGCAATTGGTTTTTTTATTTCGTTAATACTCTCTCTGAGTTCCTTCAACATCTAAGTTTGTTTTGAAGCCAAGGTTATGATGGTTTTAAGATTTAGCAGTGGTTGATTATGATAAGTTTATTATTTGCTAATAGGTTTTGATTTACAGATTAGTTTCTGATTCGCATCTATGGATATGGGTTTCTTTAATATTCTTTATTGCATGATTGTTTTCCCTTTTAAAAATCGGCTCATCTTGTATTTTGTTACTTTCTCATATGGGTTTCTTCCTTTTGCCTTCAAGAGTTCTGGTTGACAAATTTGTAATTTGTATTTACATATGCAGTTATTTATGTGAATAGAGATCATATGCACAATTACCTTCCTTTAGGTTCAAGATTGACGTATGGCGTTTACTCGCCACACTTCCCGGGTATATATTTCTGTCAGATTCATTATTTTGAATACTTGTGGTGTAGCAATTCATCTTATTTCTAAATTTAATGAGTATTGTTTTTTTTGTTAAGTTTAGGGTTTTACCCCGTCAAAAATATTCCTACAATTTTTTAGATTATTGGTTGCTTTGTATTTTCTTACAAGTCCTCGGTTATATTACAAACGGCTATTGTGTTGTGAACTACTGTATGGAATTCTTGGTGTTTGTTTACTACTCAAAAACATGAAATGAAGGGCTATGGACATCTGGATAATTTCAGTTTTGTTCAGCTCGTTTATTTCATTGGTTTTAAATTTGCATCCATTGATCCTACACTGTACGAATTTACAACCCATATGCTATAAAGTGAACCCTTTGTGACATTTTCTTAATTATTTGGTTTCCTTATTGTATGAAAGCAACTCCAAAAGTATGGCTTTTAAATTATCACTATTATGTTAGTACTGTTTGCACCTTCCTCTTCCAGTCTTTAATACCCAAACAATAATCCAAGCACTTATCACCTGTTTGTAAAAATGGCTACGATGATAAAGTTTACACTTTTAAATTAAAGACTTCTAAAATGGCTTGATACATAATTATATTTACGCTTCATTGCTCAATATGGTGATGATTAATCTTTTCTAATATGAGTTCTATTTGGCACAATGAATGCTTAAAATGATGCCCCCCTCTTCCTCAATTTCTTAGTTTTAGTGCTACGGTCAATTTGAACAGAATTTTGGTTTTTAACCAAAAAAAATATATTGTTTAAAGTGCCTTTAATGTTTTAATTTGATTGGAATCTGAAATAGACAGAAATAAAAACCTACCATGCTTTGGGGTCACACATGTTATTGGATTTGTCTCTCGGGATT
The DNA here is from genome assembly GCA_949130495.1 of Sambucus nigra. Taxonomy (NCBI): domain Eukaryota; kingdom Viridiplantae; phylum Streptophyta; class Magnoliopsida; order Dipsacales; family Adoxaceae; genus Sambucus; species Sambucus nigra. The sequence continues at coordinate 503,717,331 of OX422221.1, read as the reverse complement.
TTACATTAATGAAGAGCATTGATGGAGGTCGAAGTGATGGAGGTAAAAGTATCATGAGAAATTGTTTATGATGGAGGTTCAAGTATTATGAGGTACAGTCAGTACTTTTTTGTTTGATCATTACTTCGTTTTATGTGATCATTTTCTTAGTGTTGTTGTCTACAAATACTATTTTTTCATCCGCTTCCCAAAAAGCTAATCATAGGTTCTTCTCTCCATCGAAACAAGAGGGCCGTTATGCTCATTAATAAACTTTTTGAAAAGATGAAATATAACCAAGGTATATCTTTTTTATTAGAGGTTGAATCGATCATCATAAGAAGAATTAGGCCAAAAATTAGGATACATTCTGGGAAAATCAAACTTCCATCGAAGAGAAGCAAATGAAAGGATTTCATAAAAATTCTCGTAGAACCGAGAATGAAGTTTTCATTTTGTACATCTGATGAACATGCTGATGAATGAGGTGATCCCGTCGGTTCTCATATGGAAGATGTCTCCAAATATTATTAATGGGAATGGGTCTTATATTAGGGCGTATTGATCATTTTAATATTTGTTATTAGTTTTCCTTTATTTTAGTTTTTTTATTTCCTTTTGTCTCTCTCAATTAGTCTCCAAGCATGTTTGGAACTAATCAGGTATTTTTGTAGTTAGTACTTGTCCTTTTTTGTCATTTGGATCATTACTTGATTAGCAAGTAATTTCCCTCCTACAAATACCCACGTGCACTCCTCATTTAAGGACACTTCTATAATTTTGAATACAAGACATTCTCAGTTTCTCTCTCTAGAATTTGTTTGTTTTAGTTTTGGGCCTTTTGACGTGTAGTTTATATCAAGGTGTATTGGTGTATTGGTATATTGGTGTATCGGTGTATCGGCATGTAGATTATCAACAAAAACGTACACTACACTTCCAATGGCCCCAAAGAGATCAAAACATCAAGAAGAGATTCAAGAATTGAAACAAAAACTTGATGAATTAACACATTAATAAACCCTAATTATGTCCCAAGAATTCACCCAAAAATTTGATACCCTCTTCCGCCTCTACACCACAATTCCACCACCTACCACCGCAATCGAACCACCGAAGGCACCCTCCCGAAGACCCGAAAAAGAACCCGTCGGAACCGTCGAAACCCTTGACGGCAGCACAAACTCAGAATTCCTAGGAAATCCCAAGAGTGAATTCCGGAAACCCCATAGCTGTCCCCCCGAAACCCTCTGCCTCGACCAAAATGTAAACCCCAATGACAGTGGTAATCTCACGCCCCTCGGCCAGAATTCTGAACCTATGACAGCCCAAATTTCACCATAAAACCCATAATGGTAGAAACCTAAAACCAACTGACTATAAACCTAGGGCCTGGGGATATATTTGAGCCTTTCCATGCCGGTCTGCAAGCTGGACAATCTGGACGAAAGTAGGGATCCCTCGGAGGCTATCCTGATTCTCCCAGACAACGATCCGAGTCCCTCGCGCCCACCAAATGACCTGATCTGATTGGGAACAAAAAAAAAGCACCAAATGGCCTGATCTGATTGGGAATAAAAAAAACTCATCGATAGCAAAAATCGTGAGTTTCTTAACCCCAACCGACATCCCAAACCTCCTGGCAACCCCTCGGCTCCAAAAAGAATTCCAAGCCTAAACCCTTGCATTTCTTGCCTATTTTTTGGGGTTTCTTGCAAGTAGGTATGAGAGTCGCGTACAAGGTCGCTCCACATTTCAAATAGAAGAATTCATGGAAGGAGGCCTAGTTGCGTTACCGTTTACCCTTCACGCTCGAGACAAGCTTTTTGAAGTCGGGGAAAGTGATGGAAATGGGTCTCATATTAGGTCATATTAGTCGAGTTAATATTTGTTATTAGTTTTCCTTTATTTTAAATTTTTTATTTCCTTGTCTCTCTCTCAATTGGTCTCCAAGCATGTTTGGGACTAATTAGGTATTTTTTAGTTCCTACTTGTCCTTTTTTGTCATTTGGGTCATTACTTCATTAGCAAGTAATTTCCTTCTTATAAATACCCACATGCACTCCTCATTTGAGGACACACTTCTACATTTTTTAATAGAAGACATTCTTAGTTTCTCTCTCTAGAATTTGTTGTTTGTTTTAGTTTTGGGCCTTTTGACTAGTAGTTTACGTCTCTATTATATTGTCGGTTCTGATATGTTGCAGCTATATTTGTGGTACAAAGATATAGGAGATATAGAATGCTTAATTCATCAGTTGCATCCTTCACATCTTTATGTTATCCAACGGTTGACTGAGAGTTAGTATGTTGCTCTATGAGGTGACTGAGAGTTAGTATGTTATTCAACGGTTGAGCGAATTCGGAAAAATTGAAAAATCGGCAAAAATCGGAAAAAATTGAAAATTCACAAAATATATTAAAAATCCAGTAATTTCGGAAATTCCAAAATTTCAAAAAAATAAATTATGGATTTTCGATTACTCGAAATTCTCATTTTAAAGAAACAAAGAAAATGGCTTAACCCAACATGTAAATACATGAGGATTTGGCCCATTGTTTCATTTGTGTAGAAGTTAGGAGGATACTCTCCTTTTATAAAGCATATTTTGGAGCCCTCTCCCTCTCCTAACCGATGTGGGATATGGGAAACTTTCAAAAAATCGGAAAAGAAATCGAAAAAATCGAAAATTCAGAATTATTTCCGATTTCCGATTTCCGATCCGATTTTTTTCAGAAAAATCGGAAATCGGCGAACTCAAATTTCATTTCAAATTCGGAAAAAATCGGATCGGAAATCGGAAAAATCGAAAAGTTCGGAAAAAAAACACAGCCCTACCTATATTGTAATCCCGTCTCACTTTTGTGTCACAAATTTTTATTATTATGAATAATGTAGGTTGAAATTCGTTAGGGAAATATTGGGTACAAGGGGTTGTTTGTGGCTTTTTAATTCATGTTTGATTGCTTACTATGGGTGAGTTTTAATTGTTGCCTTCAATCCTTTTATTTGTTGTTACCTTTTACAATCCTCGTGTCGCTTTGCACATTGTTACCTTTTACAATCATCTGTCACTTTGTACATTGTTACCTTTACAATCAGTTGTAAATCTAGAACTTCACTAGATCATAAAATTATTGTTATGATCCACAATTTACCTTTTATAGTTTTTGTATATTGTGTATAAAATCATATTGTTGCTCTTGGATTTAAAGTAAGAAGCATTTGGTTTAATATGCCCACTTTATAGAAACTATGTTGAGTCTTATCTATCAACTATGATGATATATGGTTCTTATGTTTTTGTCAATATTTTTAATTGTGCGCTATTGCGGTTTGCCCACAAAAAATGCAATATTACGCATATTTTTTTGCGGAACCAATAAATAGCGCACGCTATTGGGTGTCATGGCAAACTATTTTGCGCTATAGGAGCGCAATCTGGGTTTTTGGGAAAAAAAAAGTTGCGTTGTTTTATTTTAATAGAAGGGGAAGAGCTCTTACAAGCTAAACCCTTAACCTAAAAAAAAAGTCATTTCCCTTTACCTCTCACAACCCGATATCCCAAAAAAAAACTAAAAGAACTTCTTCACCTCTCGGATCAAGTCGGAGATTGTATCCAACATACCTGCTGCCTTTCTTTTGTTGTTATGCGCTTTAAAATGTTGTTTTTCATTTGTCTCCCACATACCGGATGTCTATCATTTGCTTCATATACAAAGGGTATTATTATATTATAAGACTCAGTTTTCAAGTAGAAAGTTATTTTTCAGTTTTAAAAATATATTTTGTCAATCTCAGCTCATTTCTTTTATTAACTCTCAGTTTATAAAGAATGTTATTTCTTAAATCTCATTTTTAAATCATACTTTTTCCATTAAAAATCAGTTTACAAAGACTGTTATTTTTTAAATCTCATCTTTATAACTGTTATTTTTCAAGTAGAATGTTAATTTATTTATTTTTATTAAATCTATGTTTAAAATCATACTTGTTTTATAAATTCAGTAGAAAACGTATTTTTATTTTTATAAGTTTCAGTTTAGAATTAAAATATTTTCTGTATTAAATCTCAGTTGACAAAGATTGATATTTTTTAAATCTCAGCTTTAAAAATGTTATTTTTCAAGTAGAATGTTATTTTTTTTTATTAAATCTCAGTTTAAAATCGTACTTGTTTTTTTATTTTTATTTTTAGACATCAGTTTTAACAAATATGTTACCTTTTTTGCAAATTTCAATTTAACATGTTATTTATTTTATAAATTTCAGTTGAAATGTTACTTATTTTAACAAATTTAAATTTAATATGTTAATTCCTTCTTTTCACATACTTGAGTTAAAATGTTATTCAATTTACAGATTTCAATATAAAATGTTGCTTTTTAATAAAATAAAACAAAAAGTTTCAAATGTTACCTTTTATTTTTAAATTTCATTTTAAAATGGTTACTTTCTTACAAATTTCATTTTAAAATGTTGTTTATTAATTTATTTATATATTTATATGTTCCTTCTAATTAAAAAAATGGAATGCACAAAGTGCTTGCGCAATGCGCGACGCGATTTGCGTGACGCTACATCGGAGTCAAAACGCGACACCCTGCGCGACCGTGGCTTAAAACATTGGTTTTTGTAGGCTCGCTCAAAACTGTTGTTGATTATGGTGTTACACTTGGTATATTCTATTCCTATGTTTTTTTTTCTAAAAAAGGGTGCAACATTTTTTTATTGTCTTGCGTTTTTTCATTGGAGTGGATTACCACACTATTTTTTGCAATTGTAAGTGTTGTACACAGCAAAATACACTTTGCTAACATGGGAGAATGGGTTTTTTATCCTAAAAATACTATTCATAAAACAAGGGCCCTGCTTTTTCCATGTCATCATAAAATAGAGGGTTGAGATCAACTCATACCCTTTTCCTTCAAATTTCAAATTTCCCCCTCTTTTGATTTCCCTCTTTGCATATCACTACCATTTTCACAATCTCACGCTCTCCTCCCACTTGTTGCTACCCACTCTCTCCGACTCTTTATCATTATCTTTGTTCCCACAAAACACACCACTCTCCCTCACTAACCAAAAACCTATACATTATACATTTACCAACCAAAACATGAGGTATACTCTCATACTCTCTACTTTTAGGGGGTTTTAGTATGATTTTAGTGTTATTCCGATTATGTGTGTTTTAGTATGAACCTAGAGTTTTTATATGAAATTTTTGGGTGTTTGGTTTGAAATTTTTGGGGTCAGGGTTCTAGCAGGCCTCTATATATATAGAGAGAGAGAAAATTTTTAATGAAATTTTGGTCCTAATTTTCTTGTTTAGCTTTGGATGGCTGGGAAATTTGAAATTTGGATCTATCATGTATACTCTTTTAACTTTTGTATAAATTTATTTTGTGTATTAATATTAAGTTTTTTTTTTTAATTTCTAGTTCATAACTTAGAACTTATTTTTGCACTTACTCTGGTTTAGCCGGTACTAATTTGGTGTCTCAAATTTCATGTGGGTTTAGTCCTACTGGTGTATATATTTTTATTTTCCAAGTACTAATTTGGTGTAGAGACCTATTGAATATGATTATGGGGGAACTTTGGTGTTCAACTAAAGATTTAGCTTTTTCTAAAAGCCTTTTTGTTAATATTTTTAAGCTCCCTAACTGGAGCCGTTAATCAAAGGTATGTTCATTTGTTATTTCTTTGTATCTAATATATATTTTCCAATTCTTACATATTTGGTGAATTAAATTTAGGAGAGTTTTGTGGGAAAATTAGAGAATCAATCATCTAACCACAATGGAGAAAAAGCTGAGGGTTTGTCATTCTTTAAGGTTTGGTTTGTTTAGTATCGACGCATACTATTATTTGTTTTGTTTCGCACATCTTTAATGTTGACTTATTATTTTATATTATATTTAAACATGTTGTTTTGTATTCACCTATTTGATTAGGATTCTATTTTTTTTTATAATTGTAGGTGTTTAGGATTGAATCATCTTATAACTTGAGCTAAGTTGGTTTTAAAAGTCATTAGGTATCAAACCTAACTCTATTGATTTCATAAGGTTTCCCCTCAAAGTTATAAAAGGCTTAAACTTTCAATTTCTGATATTTTCTTCATTCCATTTCTGTTGAAAATATTTAAAGCATTGTGAGTAAGTTTAAAGGAATAGGCGTAAACAATTGTGTTGATTAGTTTTAAATTTAGAAAACATTCCTAGATTTTTATTTTTGAACACATGTTTATCTGACTTCCCTTTTATAAAGATAGATGCAAAGAGAGTGTACCTTTGAATTATAGCTTAGGTATTGAATAATATGTTTTCATGAAATTTGCACCTATAATTATTTTGAAGATCATAGATGGAAAATGGATACATTTGCATCTGTTTCCATTTGGTGAAAACCATGGGCAAGATTGTATCATTTTAGGTGGTTTTTGTTTTTACCTCTTAAGTCTGAATCTGAATCATGATTAAGAGGTTAATGACTATTTTTGCCTATGAATGATTAAGAGGTAAATGTACATCTGAAGTCAGAATCAGTCTAAATACATCCATTCAAAGGTCCATTCAGACATAAAAACAAACATTTTTCAGATTCAGACTTCTCAGATGAAAAAACACGCACAACCTTAGTGTTGATATTATTATTTTTGTTTTATATTATGTTTCTCTTTTTGTAAATACTGTATTTTCTTATCAATTATTTTAAATATTATTAGAATTTTTTTATTTTAATACGTTACTAATCTTTGATTTTAGACTTAAATACATTTTTGTTTAAAAATTAGGCTTTAATACAAAACGTTGGAAAATTTGTCTGACTTAACTGCCACCTGTCAATTTGAATTAAAATAATTCATAAATCTAAAAACAATTTAAAAAGTAAGGAGAAGGCAACTCTCTTCATCACCCCACTGTTGATAGAGATTATACTCAGCCTAATAAGGAGATCACATTTGGGTGGTTTGAATTAAAGAGATAAGAAGGTAATTCTCTTACTTGTAATCCCTACAAACTCCCAAAATTTGATTTTCCCAAATTTGATGGAGGTAACCATTGGGCTTGGATTAGGAAGTGTAATAAATACTTCCAAATCCATGATCTAAGTGAGCAACATAAGGTGGCTGTAGCTTCTCTATATATTGAGGGGCAAGCTGATGTTTGGTATCAGGACTATCAAGAAGGGAAAACGGAGATTTCATGGTTCAATTTTGTTGAGGATGTGTGCATCAGATTCCAAGAGGTTGGACAAAGAATTTAATAAATTACAACATGGTTAAGTAGTGGAGTATCAATCCCAGTTTGAGGAGCTCCAGTCCCTCATGGTATCTAAGAACAAGGGACTCTCTGAAAAATAATTTGTGCTCAGTTTTCTCGGTGGGTTAAAGAATGTGATCAAAGTTGTTGTACAAATGTTCAATCCTACCACCTTGACTCAAGCTCTCTATCTAGCAAAAATGCAGGAATCAGTCCTCACCACCATATACCTTAAATCTACTGTAACACCCGCCTAATGGGATACCGGGCGATCACTCCTATATCATATTAAAACAGGAGTCACATATGGATCATTCTTAGCATCACTGTCGAAAATCCATTTTATTACTAATATCCTACTAGGCGAGCATTAAAAACTTTTACTTAACTACTCTTTTTAACGATTAAAATAAAACATCCACAAGTTAATGCGTAAATGAAACTGAAATAAATTAAAATAACCGAACACTCGGTTCAAATTATACAACCATATCGAATGCTGTACTGAAAGAATAAATAAATGCAATTGAGCCATTGGCTCGAATGTTTATACAGTACCTCCTATCTAGAGTACAACGATGGGAGCGGCTATCAAAAACCTGCACGCATCCACAGCTGCTGCAGCTGACGTCTGACTCGAAGGAAGTGTCATCCAGGCGTCCCTGTGTCTGGACACCTATATATATATATAATATATATATATATAGCAAGAAAGGAAAGTAGATAAACGGGAGAGCCCGAGTTTTGAAAATATTTAGCAAGTGCATAAATGCCTTATTATTTTGAAAAAGGTTTTATCTCATATTTAAGTTTGGTATCGCACTCCCATGAGATACCCCTCACCTCTCCACTAATAGTGCACTCCTAGCGCATCCATCTAAACATCCTAGTCAAGCTACCCTGCTAGACTAGTCTATCACCCAACCACTATCAACCCTAGATAGTCCAAGTAATGTACTAAGGGCTAAACTTCACCCCAGTCTCAACGCTATGCCATGTTCGTGCGTGGGGTGTCTCGCAAAGCGAAATCCAAACAAGGAACCCCCCGATACACTACTACGCGGCACGGTCGATCGTCGAGATCCGCCAGTCCCTCAGTACATAAAGATATATAAATAAATAAATATATATATATATATATATATATATATATCATACGCATTTATAATATTAGAGAACTAAGGATTAAACTTTTCCCCAGTCTCTCTCTCTTCTCTCATTTCTTTCTCTTTTCTCTCTTTTCTTTCTTTCCTTTCTCTTTTTCTCCCTCTCCCTCTCTTTATAAAGAAAGAAAAAGGGTTATATCCCTTAAAACCCAAAAACGACTCGTTTACCCAATTACGAGTTACTTTTACCTCTAAAATTACCCGAAACTCATTTTCGACAATCGGACACTCTTTTTCGACTATCTCGGACATTCCGAAACTCACGGCGCAGTCGAAATTTCCATCCGAGGTACTTGACCGCAAATCACTATTCCAACCCAAAATAAATAAATGCGGTTTTTCCAATTAAAAATCTTACCTCGTGTCGCTTTACTCAACGACGACATATAATTAAATTATTTCGACCTATATAGTCCCAAAAATAATCCCAACATCCTTCGAAAATCATTTAATCCTCAAAAATCCCAAAAATTACTATTTCGAGAAATTCTCCAAATTGCCAATTTATATTTAATTATGGAATTTAATTGTCTCCAAAAGGGCGGGTTGTTACATATACCACACATGGGGCATCCAAAACAACCTTCTCACCTAATATCCCTCCTGCTATCACCAAGGATTTCAGTCTTTTCCCTCCCTCTACTTCCAAACCAAATTCTTCCAATACTCTCAAACCTAAGGACACTTTTCCCATTACACCAAACACTATCCCACCCAAGAAAAACCTTACCCTACCCCCTCTTCAAGAGACTATTCTATGCTGAAATGAGGGCCAAAAGGGAGAAGGGCCTATGCAATAATTGTGATGAGCAATTTAAACCAGGGCACAAGTGTGCTTCCCAACAACTCTTTATGCTCACCCTTGATGAAGATGAAGGCCTAGACACAGATGTCACAGAAGACAGAAAATGAGAAGATCCAGATCATAGTATGGAGATTTCAATCCATGCCCTCACTGGCAACACTTCCCACTTTATTAAGAAATGGCCTATTTCCATTATAATAGACAGTGGTAGTACCCATAATTCCCTTGATACGGAGGTCGCACTCCAAAGTGGCCGTGTAATGGAGGCTACTACTCCACTGACAGTAGCAGTTGTTGATGGGAATAAAATGATAAGTGGGTCCTAATATCCTCAATTAAAATGGTCAATGCAAGTACACCAGCTTATGGACGATATTAGAACTTTGACCGTAGGTGGATGTGATATGGTGTTAGGGGTTTATTGGTTGAAGAGTTATAACCTTGTTCTTTTTATTTTGATAAGTTGTGTATCACCATAAATATAGACAAGCAATAAGTGGTATTGCAAGGGGGAATTAAAATTGCTAATGTGAAGTTGATGAGTGGAAATGCCTTCAATAAGTTCATGAAGAAAAACAAACATGGGTTGGCTGGACATCTCTTCTCCATTTCAACCCAGGAATCAGTAAAGGAGTAAGTACCCTCACCCATTGCTGAACGAATTCACCAGTTTCAAGACATTTTTGCCACCCCTTCTAACCTGCCACCACCTAGATCCCATGATCACCACATCACCCTCAAACCAAACATAGAGCCTCATGCTAAAGGCCCTTTAGATATCCATACATTCAGAAAGGGGTGAATGGGAAAATGGTTAAAGAAATGCTACAAGCTGGAGTGATACAACCTGGAGTGATACAACCAAGTCATAGTCCATTTTCTTTAGCCTTACTTGTGAAAAATAAAGATGGGGATCGGAGATTTTGTGTGGGTTATAGGAAATTGAATGAGAGTACTATTAAGAACAAGTTTCTTATACCTATGATAGAAGAACTTCTAGATGAAGTCCATAGGGCAAAAATTTTCTCTAAAATTGATCTCAGATAAGGATATCATTAAATTAGGATCCACCCACCTGATACACCCAAAACTGCTTTTAAAACCAACCAAGGCCACTATAAATTCAAGGTCATACCCTTTGGGTTGACCAATGCCCCTTCTACCTTCCAAAATATTATGAAGGTATTCAAACCTCACCTCAGACAATTCATTTTGGTTTTCTTCTATGACATTTTAATATACAATCCCTCCCTACCTGAACACATTAAGCACCTTCACATTACCCTAACCATTTTAGGGAAAAATAAGTTGTATGCCAAGTTATCTAAATGTTCTTTTGGTCAACCTCAGATGGAATATCTAAGCCGTATCATTACTAGCCAAGGAGTAGCAGCAGACCCTATGAAGGTGCAAAGTATGGTGGAGTTGCCAAGGCCAAGGAATTTAAAGGAATTGAGGGGGTTCCTTAGACTTACTGGGTATTATAGAAGGTTCATTAAAGGGTATGACCTCCTTAGTAAGGGCTTAAATAATTTGTTGAAGAAAGGAAAATTCCAATGGGACCAATAGGTTGACTTTTCCTTCCAACAACTGAAGCTAGTCATGACTCAAACCCCTGTTCTAGCACTTCCAAACTTCCAAAAGCCATTTGAAATAGAAACTGATACACAGGAGTGGGAGTTGCGTTAATGCTAAACAAGCAACCTGGATTCTCCACATATGAGAAAGAACTACTTGTTATAGTGCTAGCAATCACTAAATGAAGACCCTACCTACTAAACTACCATTTCACTATTTTTACATATCATCAGAGTCACAAATTCTTTATGGAACAAAGAGTACACACCATGCTCCAGTAGAGATGGTTGGCCAAGTTACTAGGGTATGACTATGAGATCAAATATAAGAATGGTGACCTACTGATGCACTCTCAAGGGTGAGAGAAACCTCACGTCATACTCTAACCATGTTTACCCGAAATTGGATCCAAGAAGTGGCCTCTAGTTACTCAAGAGACTACAGCTCAGAACTGGATTGAACAGTTATTGTTGGTCCCTAATAAGCATATGACTCTAAAACAAGGGGTGTTGAGAAAGAAGGGAAGAATCTATGTGGGAACCCAAGGTGATCTCAAAGCCAAAATCTCAATAGTTCTACACAACTCAGCATTAGGAAGACACTCTGGAAATCAAACCACCTAAAAAAACCAAACACTACTTATGTTGACCTGGCCTTAAAAAAGAGGTACACACTTTTATCCAAGAGTGTGATGTGTGTCAACTAAAGGCATAAACATGAACACATCCACCCTGCAGGATTACTTCAACCCCTCCCAATCCCTGAACAAGCTTGGCAACACATTTCCCTAGATTTCATAGAGAGTCTACCTAAGTCAGGGGTAAGGATGTTACTCTAGTAAGGATGTTACTCTAGTGGTGGTGGACAGATTCACAAAGTATAGCCACATCATCCCACTATCCCACCCTTTTACTGCTGTCACAGTAATCTAAGCTTTCATTGATCAATTGTACAAACTCCATGGATTGCCTTCCTCTATTGTCTCTGATAGGGGCAACATTTTCCTCAGCCAATTTTGGCAGGAGTTGTTCACTAAATTGGTAACTGAACTCAAGTTTATCACTTCTTACCACCCTCAACCGGATGGTCAAACTGAAAGGAGTAATGCCTACCTTGAGGCATACTTAAGGTGTATGACCAGATATAAACCTAAGTAATGGCCCAATTGGTGGTCTTTGGCAGAATGGTATTTCAAAACCACCTACCACACCAGTCTAAAAATGCCCCCATTCCAAGCCCTTTATGGCTATGACCCCCCACAATTGGGACTAGCAGTGGATCCCACCACCCATATTGCCTATGGGGAAGAGTATCTACAAAGAAGAAAGTTGCTGCTAGAGGTGTTGAGAACTAGTTTAATGGAAACTCAAAATATAATGAAATTGTTTGCTGATAAGAAAAGAACTGAGAAAACCTTTGAAGTTGGGGATATGGTTTATTTGAGGCTACAACATCACAAACAGACAAACCCCAGTGGAGCTGAGAAAGAACCTCAAGTTAGCTACTAAATTCTTTGGACCCTTTCCTATCATTGCCAAAATTGGGAAGATGGCCTACAAATTGCAATTACCACCGGCTTCGAAATTCACCTTCTGTTTCATGTCTCTCAACTCAAAAGGAAGATAGGAGAACAAATTTCACTCAACCCCCAGCTACCTTTGGTGGATCAAGATGGGCACATGAAAGTGGAGCCTATCAAGATTCTAAATAGAATAATGGTGAATAAAAACAATAAATCAATTCCTCAAGTGCTGGTGCAGTGGCCACACTCCATGGTTGAAGATGCAAGTTAGGAAGATTATTATTCCCTCAAAAGCCAGTTTCCCAATTTTTATCCGTGAGGACAAGGATCTCATAAGGATAGGGGATTGTCATGAGCCCAATTATAGAGGGAACTAGCTATGAGAATAAATTGAATTAGTGAGGGGTAGTTATGTCTTTAGTATTGTCCATTAGTGGATAGGTGTCGTAAGCACGAGTCAATATTTCCTTTCTAATTTTCTTTTATTTCTCCTTCTGCTAGAAGTTTGTTAATGAAAGGCCAACCATTGGCTTCCAGCTGGAGGAGAGAGAATGTATCAAATCTATATAGTTGTTATAATATTTCTATTTTTGGTCATTAATAAAATATACAAATTCTGAGGCTCTGTTTCTGCTGAAAGAAAGGGTGCTGCGTGACTTGATTTCCAACTGTAGTGTAGATGATTACAATTGTATGCTGAGGAGTTCAAACTTGCTGTCTGGGTCGGGAAGGCCCGAAACTCTTTTGAGGCAGTTAGGCTGGGATTTCTTATTTTGCGAGGACCAAAGGGTCAAAATTCCCAAGGTTTCCAGATTTCCAAAAAGAACATGGATTTTGAAATTTTCGAATTGTTCCTAGTTTTTGGTGGGTTGTCCTACTCCTTGTGATACATCGATATGAGCCTCCTTTTCGGGTCGATGGTGGAATGATTCTAGTGGGTCTATCACGGTGGTAGGTGGCGAAATTTGGAGAAGAGGTGCAAGATAGTATCAAATTTCTTGTTGAGTTTCTCATATTTTTTTAGTCAATTCTTGATTAATATCTTCTTGATATCGATTCAATTTCTTCGGGACCAATGAGAATGTAGTGTACGATTTGTTGATAATCTACACAACAATACACCAATTGGGGGAACGACACCTCGCTCTCGCTCTGATACCAATTTGACGTAAACTACATGTTAAAGGCCCAAAACAAAACAATTACAAACCCTAAAGAGATAATCAAAGAATGTCTTATATTAAAAAATGGAGAAGTTGTCCTCAACTGAGGAGTACATGGCTATTTATAGGTGGGATATTACTTGCTAACCAAGTAATTACTTAAATGACTAAAAAGGACAATTACTAACAAAAATATACCTAATTAGTCTCAAACATGATTGGAGATCAATTAAAAGAGATAAAAGAAAATAAAATAACTAAAATAAAATAAAAGGAAAACTAATATCAAATATTACAATGACTAACATGCCCTAATCTGAAACCCATTCCCATCAAATTTCTTTGCTCATTCTTATTTCATTGATTCTAAATGTTTCTTTTCTTTAAATATATGTACATTAAATATTTTGTCTCCCTTGATCATCTTCGTGTAGTTGCTAACGATAGATCCATGTAAATACTAGAAGCTATTTTTTTTTTATATATATATATATATATATATATATATATATATATATATATATATATATATATATATATATATATATATATATATATATATATATATATATATATGATAGCTTATGGTTCAGCAATTGCTGATTAAATTTCTGATTCTTAGGTATAATAGAAGCATTTTTGGATCGAAAATGCCAAAGAACTTGAAATTTAAATATCTTAATACATTAGTTACAGAAATTAGTGCTTTGATCAAAAACAAGAAATTTCATCAATAACAACGCTGGAGTACAAATGTATAATGAGATGGTTAGGATGAAATAATGCTAAGGGAATGACACGCTATCCCCTAAAACACGCATAGTTTGAATAATAGTCAACTAGTTATTTTATAGAAGGAATGTAACTTAAATGGAGAGTAAAAATGATTTAGGGTTTGAACCAAGTAAATGTTTGAAAATGAAATATCTATTACTGAAAATTAAGCACTTGAATTAAGCTTGAAAATCATAATTGGAAGTAGTAAAAGAAAAAGGTATGCGTAGAGTTATTATATTGACTGTGTGTGAGAGTTGAACAACTCGTTATAATGAATATTTCGCTGATAATTAAGGGCAAATTTTATATTTTTACCCACAATGGGAAAAATGTCTTCTTTAGGTCAAACTACGGTTTTTTTAGTCACGGAGAGGACTCACAGAATGTAGATAATGATGTGTTCACAGAATTTTCCTATTATTGTCATTGTTCGAAATTGTGTTTAAGGCTATAGCTTCGAGGCGTGCCTCATAGAGAGGTTGTGTGTTGTCAAGGCGAGGTCAATGTTACATAGATTGTAGGTCGCTTCGGTACGTGGTACGGGTACGGGTACGGGGTACATTAGTTTATTAGGTACGTGGTATGGTAGGGGTATCCTTAGTTGCTTCGCTACTTCAAATCATAACGGCTTTTTAGAACTCTTGTTCATTTAGTATTATACATGTATTTTATCAAGATTCTTTTAGTCCACCAATATAAGAAGTTTTCTAAGAAGGCATATAGTGGATAATGTCGATATTCTATAATATATTAATAAGATATATAAAGCATTATGTATAAATATTGTTTGAGAAGTCTCTTTCCTTCCCATATAGTATATTATTAAAGTCTAAAAGTTGTCATGAAACTAATAGTAAGTAAAATAGTTAATGTAAAATTTGGGAATGCCATTTTTGGAGATCCAAATCGAGAACCCACCCTATTCCGGATCGTACGATCCCGGATCGCGGTACAGAAGGGGGTGTAGTGATCCCAGTAACTATGGGCGAGGCTATAGCCTCAAGGGTATATTATACAAACCATAAGTGTTGTTGTAGCCTCAAGGCGTTGTGCCTCAAGGCCATGTGAGGATCAAGCCTTATTTTTTTTTTAAAGGTAGTGAGTTAAAAAGACAAGTCAAACCTCTCTCTCGCAGTATTGGGAAGCCACACTCTCCCGACTGTATTCAAAACCCTACTATGTTTGTATTTTCAATTTTTTTTTATAAAACTGAAATTCCATTAATGAAAGAGCTTGATTTAGATCCAATTCCAATAGAGATTACAAGTCGTTATCAAACTACGTTACATCCAAAATAAGCCTTAGGTTTAAAAAACTCTAAGCATTAGTAAACTTGGTAACTGCCTTAGTGCATTCAGAAATAGCATGTTTGGCCAATTCACCAGTGAGTAGAATTCTAACAGCAATATGAATTTCCCAAGAATTAATGGTGGGCTTCTTATTGTACTTAACAATCTTAAATGACTCCTGAGCCAGCTTCCCAAAAATGTCATTGATGAAGTTGTTCATTATCCCCATAGCCTTGCTTGAGATACCAATATCAGGGTGAACCTACTTGAGAACTTGAAGATGTAAATCTTGAAAGTCTCATCTAACTTCTTTGACCTCGTTTCCTTCTTGTTAGCTGAAGAGGCACCCTTAGACTTCTTCTCGGCCTTGGGTTTCTTCTCCGCTAGGGCTTTTTCAGCGACGGGTTTTTTCTTGGCGGGCTTCTTCTCTCCCTTAGCTGCTATTTTGAAAAGAGGGGGGAATATGAAGTTTAAAAGGAAATTGGCACTTGGTTGGAGTAGTGAAAAGGCTATATGATTTCAAGAATTTGTGTTCGCTTTTTTGTAGATTTTTCATGAAAGTGTTTTTTTTAATAACAATTTGCTTTTTATGCAAGAAAGGGTTTTCTTTTTTTACAAATAATTTGTGTTCTGTTCTTGGTTTTAATGCAAAGAATCGTGTCAAATTTTTTTCCCCTAATAATTTGTGTTATTTTTCGGTTTCAATGCAAGATAATGTCCTAGTTTTGGGTTTTAATGCAAAAATTGTAGTAGTCTTTTTTAATGGAACCATTTGTTTTAGCTTTTTGCCATTTGATTGTTTTGAACTTTTTATTTTTATTTTTATGGTGCTATTACTATTTTTCATTTTCTTTATTTTCAAATTGAGGCCATCGCCTCGCACTGCCTCGAGACTATAGCCTCACCTCGTTCGGGGAAAATTCCCTGAGGCCACAATTCGCTTTTTCGAACATGATTATTGTGTAAGATGGAACTGGTGAGTTGTTTCAACTAAGCATTTCAACTAAAATAACACTGGCACGTGTTTAGTGTTGACATATGTGTGTGTGTGCGTGTTACAAAACTATTCCAAATCTCATTATCTCTAATGGAAGTTTTTGCTCGGGTCCTATAATGTATATTGGAACTGATACCTTATAACAAGAATATATTACATAATCACTTGTAGTATGCTTGAAGTAAAGTCTACATTAAAAGCTTAGCATGTTTGTTTCCATCGAAGCAAAAACTCATGAGTCAAACTAGGGGACAAAATAAAATTGCATACAAGTTTCACATCAACACCCAAACAGAACTGACAAAAATGATATTGAAGAAACAATGACCAAAAGAGTAGTATAGTGTAATCTGACACAGGGTCCAGTACTTTAGACCCAATGTGGTCCATTCTTGCAACATGGCCGACTACCAATTACATCAGAGCTATATTATAATGTTATTGCATCTGGAAAAAATAAAATAAAAGATGCAAAAACACCCATAAAATATATAATATTCTTATGACAAACAGAGTATCAAGCCTAACCTCGGTAGAAACAATCAGCTGCTCACATTTGACTTCTCTTCAACCTCATTTAAAAGTAGGGCATTGCACCGAATACTCTGATCCGTCTTTAAATTCCTGCAATATGATTAGACACATACACGAAAAACTGCATCAATATTTATACTGCAAACAAAGATAAGAAAGCATAAAACAGGGGGAATATTGTAATAATTGATGCTATTACCAAGAACCAAAACATTGCAAAGGTTTTCACTAACTAAATACTTTAAACACTAAAAAAGGAACAATTCTTTTTAAAGGGAAGAAATAACATCAGTTGTCCCATATCTAGAAAATGAATCATGATTAAGGCTTCTACAAAGTAATGGAACCAGATATCATTTATCTTCATTGAGGGATTAGAAGGAGAGTTCCACAGGATCAAAAATCGAATCAGGTATAGATGAGTGCCATAGGATTCGGGGGAGTACTTGACAGATGACTGCTTAGTTGTCAAGAAAGTTGCACAGAGCCTATTCTATATTCCGGTTAATTGAGAATGTGAGGACAATTTGTTGTGAACCCTATGGGGGGGTTATTATCCCGGTCTTCTTTGGAAGGAGGATTTTGTGGGACTACATGCCAGAGGTTAACAATGAATATGATAGTAATTGATTCTTTGAATGTGATAGGTTTCTAATCAATGTTGGGTTTATTCGTCTTCAAGGGATGTGTTAGACACCAATGGTCTTAATGATATAGAATAAGAAAATGAATAAGATAATAAGGAGAAACAGATGCCCAGGCAATGGCACGCGTGCAAAAATAGCTAACGATCATGAATTCATTAATTAAATTCTAAAATTACATCAATATTTATCCAGCTAAACTCAGAGATTGATGTTGGTGACTGTCCTAATAATTGCTAATGATTCAAACATGCATATTTACATAGTAAAGAATCGGAGAATCCTGCATCAGCAAGGAAAGCACAAAACATGACTTGTATTAAGAATCTGCATGCTTGAGTTTTATTCAGAATTTAATTAAGAGTTACCAATAAATTATGTTGAATTTGATTTTGCATAGATGCATATGCATAAAATATGGAATGTCCATATCTTCTTTTTTACCGCCAAGCGAATGGATAAAATAAATAAATAAATAAACTATAGTAGGCTTGTAAAAGAGAAAGGAGAAAGTAAAGTTACGTACACCATCACAGCATCACTGAACTCCATGGCTTCACCGCGGAGCCTGACATGGTATTCTTGACTAGAGACCCAAGAAATGCTCAGTGGTTCATTGGCATTACCCTTGGAAATCTGAATTTTGTCGAAATATGTTTTCAAACGAAGGTGGTCATCGGTAATGAAACCGGACAAAATGAAATAGAAGAAGTCATCAGAGAGATGAAGCACAATTGGAGGGTGAGGCTAATGGAAGAACTGAAAAGCAAAATCCTCAATGTAGACTGATTGAAAATACTTATGGGCGAGAAAATCATAGGCAAAAACCTTGACACTCTGCTGAGAGACCCAGTAGATGGTGGTACCAACCACTACACAATTGTGTCCCCATAGATCACGTATCATCGGTGGTGTAGGGTAGGGAAGCCTTCCCCAACCCGCCTCACTCTCAGGCTCATAATAGAAAAGGTTCTGAGAAATATCATATGGAAAGATAATTATTCTGTTATCCTTGGGATTAGCCACAATCCAAGCCAAATGTTGGGGGAAACCCTCCGGGAGAGGTTTCATTACTTTTGTTTCCCCCGTTTGAGGGTTAAAAATCTCTCCAAAGTTGCAATTATCTTTAGCACCTCCAATAATATAGACCTTACCCTCCATGGAAGTCATTAGTGGATATTCTTTGGGTTCAATCATATTGCGAACAAACATCCTCTGGGCTGAAGTCGGAGGCTTGGCAGTATCAATGCAAGTGATGGTATCAACGGGATATTCGATGCAAAATAAACGATTTGGTTCCGGGCGGGAACCTCCAGCGCAGCATATCACGGAGCCTACGACTACACAGGAGCCACTGTGGGGTTGGTTATTTTCCACATCAACTGATAGTGGTTGTTTGTCACCATCAGTCCGCTTGTACTTTTTACCATCCCTGATAGAAGGGACGTTCACATGATGCCAGATCATCTTATTCGGAAATTACCAAAACTGAAGCCAAACAGATTATGAGGAATTTTCTTTTAGATCAGATTCCATCCTCTACTCTGGCCACAAATAACTTCACTGCAAACAAACAATTTTTAACAAAATATATAAATACTAGCGGATCCACAATACCAGTTCAAAAGGGATAGAAATTTTTAAAACTCGAACCTGACTTAAATTAACATGTTAAAGATAAACAATCCAAAATTCGGCTGAACCTACATATGGTACGATAACTTCAATTCAAAAATTGATATAAAAATATTGTGGTTGAGTTATATTTAGCATTGAAAAATATACCATCTAATTTTAATCTATTTTCAAAAAAAGTTTCAATCCCTGATAGTGATATTAAGTAATAGTTGATGCCATGTGTAAATGCACAATTCATGTTGCAGTTTCAACGATATGTTTGATGAAAATCAAGTCAAAAGAGCAATTAGGGTGATATAGCCAAATTCAAAGAAAAGTAGAAAAAAAATATCAAAACACTAAATCATATATATACACACACACACACAGACACACACACACACACACACACACAATTGAAGCTTGTAGATTTATGCATAGCAAAGTTACCTCAGGTGAGAAAAAATATTCAACCCACTCCGTAAAGGCTCCAAACAGATACGAGGTCAGGCGTATGGGTTGAGGTCTTTTAAAGAAGGGGTTTTAAATTTATTAATAGGTATTTTGAAAATAGGAGACCAAACATTTTATTTATAGTTTTACTCCTTATTTTTTAATAAAGTCACTGGCGTAGATCCATATTTATAAAATATCGACCAATCACAGCATGCCACGTGTCCCTTTAATTTGAAAATAGGAACTAAAAATGAAAACAAAATGTTTGTTGTCCTATATCCATAACCAATATTATTTTAAGTGTTAAAAGTACATAATCTATTTAAGGGAACATTTTTGGTCGTGTTAATGCTTTTGGAATCATAGCGTTTAATTAGATTACTAATTTTTTGGGGCATATATCAAATAGTTTTCTTCAAATATTTTTCAATACGCATTTAGTTCAAGTCTTTTTATTTTGTTTATAAGTCTCTCACCAAATGAAAACACTCAATGTGCGTCCCTAGCTCGGACCTTTAAAAATAAAAGAATATTTGTTAAATGGGTTGACGCGACTTTAAATGTGTCTCAAGTGCGTGCTTATTTCGGTCCAAGTGTAAACCGGTTGCATAAGTAATATTCCGAGCAAGTCAGGTATCGATCTCATAGACTAAGACGAATGTGCTTGATGATTATTAAGAAAGACGAGTAACCCTCTCAAATGACTCAGCTAAAGAATGAGCAAAAGATAATTTTATGGATTGGAAATATTTCTAATGAACTAATCTAACCAAATTAATGAACGTAAACTAACTAAGGATTCAAAATAATGAATTTTTGAATTTTAAACTATACGAGAACAATAGGATTGGAATACACTCCCTCGAACTTTCGGTAATTACTTTTGGATATAAAACTTTCAAGAACTTAATTCTTAATTCAAGTAAAACATTAAATATTATCTAAGCACCACATAGGTGTGGATTTTACTCCTCACACTATCAAATCAAAAACATATTTAACGTGAATGATAAATTATCGAAATTCATGTTATATTCTTAAACATGTCGGTTACCTAGGGTAAACAGGATTAAAAGACCTATAACGATTATCCCAACAAAGTTTCGAACCTTTAAATTAATAACTAAGGCTCATCCAATTTTATTACATTCGTAATACCTATGTTGGGTTCATGTACCCCAAGCCTTTAGAAATCTAGTCGGACATGGTGTAACTACAACTAAACATGTTATTTATGGTGCATGAAATTATTGTTACGTGAAAAGTGCGATCAAACAAGTAGGAAAGATCTCTAGAAAGAAAGTAATCAATTATAAACTAAAAAGAAGAGAGAACTTTAAAGAAATAAGAAGAGAATACTTGTATTGATCTTGCGTTCAAGATGGCTTTAAAACTAATGTAAAAACTAACTCCTATCTCCCTATGTTGAAGATAGAATAATGATACCACGTTTTTCTAAGAGTTTTTGCTTTTTACAACTCTAATTTTTAAATGAATAAATGAAAATTTCCATTTAGACCGGTTCAGATTGGCCTTTGAAAAAGGGCGAATCAGTTCAAAATTCCAGTAGCGGTGGCCAAATTCTTGAACAAGGGAGAACCGATTCCCTTTAGGGACCAAACCGGTTCGGATATCTGAATTTCCTTATTTTCTTTTTTTATTTCTTCTCAACTTTGTATCTTCATATCTTCTCAACCGGGACTTGGATTTGGGTGTCGTTTCTTCCTACGCGCTCGTGAAATCAAGATCTTTGACTTCTCTTTAGGTTCCACGTCTAAATTCCAGTTGTATGATTACTTTACTGCCCTTGACTTTACTTATTTTCTTTTCATTATTTATTTCGGTTTCTCTCTTGTTTTCACGTACATCAAATACCTGTAAAATATAATGAAAATGTACGAAACTCGATCTACTTGATAGAAGGTGTTAGTAGCAATGATATGACATAATTTCACTTAAATTGCACCACACGTGATGATAAAAGCCTTTAAATTACGGGGATAAATACGAAGAAATTATGCTTAATCAAACCCCCTAACTTAGAACTTATATCATCTCGAGCAATGTAAAAGAATCAAAGCAAGATCAAAAGACTTTTAAAACATGTTATTGGGATATAATACCTTTTTTACGGGCAATCAATTGCATTTAGCTTACGCAACAAGCTGTTAAACCCCTAGGTTATCATAGTAAGACGAGTGTTGTCTCGTGAGGGTTTGTAGTGAATATAACCACAAAATTCGCTTTTCACACGACTAAAGAATGTTGGAGATGATGACCCCCAATTTTTGATTTTACAAAAAATAATTTCCTTATAGAGATGCGGAATAAAGATGGTTCAACACAACACACACAAATAAGAAGTTTTAATTTATTTCAAATTAAAATTAAACAAAGTGAAATTAGATTAAACACACACATGTTTTAAATTCACTTAAACCAGATTAATTTAACTCAAGTCCTAGAAATTTGCCTAACAATATTAATTCATTTTTGCAGATTAGGCCAAACCAAATTTTATCAAATTATATTATTTAGACTAGAATTGAATTAAGTTAAACATTACCCAAATAATAAACATGCACCAAATTAAATATCCCAATTTTATCTTTTTACCTAAACATGCATCTAATGTGATTTTACAAAAGATAAAATAAAGAGACAACCCACTACGCCGCGATGTACGAGAAAAAACCCACAACGGGAAAAAAACCTAGCCTTAAGTCCACTAAGTATGGTATTTTTACAAGTACAAGATAAATGACTTACTCAACTCGACTCGACTCCCTTCAAGCCCCTGATGCATCTTCTTGTACCGACCTCCACTTAGTTGACAATCCCGGACTCCACCGGAACCTTGGAATCCACCAATGAGGCTTTAAGAACAACCGTCAACCATACATGGTGCCTTTCACCATGTGAGATTGCCGCAGCCAAAAACGAGACTTCTTCTTTGAGGGATGTAGAAGTAAACCCAAGCTCACTCTTCAATTTAGTAGTGTAAAACCCGGTGCCAAAACAAACTCCAAGCAGGATATATATTAAGGAACTTAGAATAAACAAAACTATTGGGTATGTATGTGTTTTGGTGAATTTAATCCATGAAAATCAAACACAAAACATGGAACTTTTTCTTTGAAGATTTGCTCTCTCTAAAGTCACTTAGAATATGAAAAAGTTGCATTCAAAAAATTGGTTCCCGCACTAAGTAAATCTGTCAAAAATTAGTGGGGAAAAGGTAGTGGGAACATGGAGAAAACTGCAATAAACTGCCCAAAACCTGTTCCCGCCAATGTCGTTCGAATGACATTCTTGGTCGAACGACTTTACTAACGATGTGTCATACCTCGTATTTTAATGCATATTTATTTTAAATGAAATTATGGAAAATGGGGATTAATTAAATTAAAGGGAGAAAAATTTAGATTACAATTAATCCGATTTTAAGATAATAATTATTAGCGGGATGAGAGTTAGTAGTTATTGAAATAGTATTATGGCCGGTGAGTAGCTATGAGGCAGTTATGTTATAAATATTTGGGACGCGTCGTGTCATTTGTATTTGGGGGTTGAAAAAGTAAATTATTTTTGTATAACTCGGATGACTATTTTGAGTGCGACAAAGTGTTCGGAAGGGTCGAAATAGTCAGAAAACACTACTCAGGTATTTTATTTGAAGTCCAGGTCATTTTAGCCCATAACAATACCTCGGAGGGGTATTTTGGTCTTTTGGGCATGTTAGGGAAGCTATATGGACGAAAATTAGGGCTGATTAAAATCATTTAAAGGGTTAAGTGTTAGTATTCAACCTAAGAGAGAGAGAGAGGTAAAGAGAGAGAGAACAAAGAAAGAAGAAGAAGTCACCATTTGAGCTCCAACTCAAGCTTTCACACCAAACAAAATACACCAACGCGTAGCTCGTGTCAAGGGGATCGTTCTCATACCAATTTCAATCCAGAAATCATAAGTTAATTTTTAAGGCAAGTGTTTATCTTGCTCTTCTCTTTAGCATATATTGTTCTTGTTAATCTAGGCTTGATGATGGGTATTTAGAACAATGAAAATTTGGGTTTAATTAGACTAAATGATGAAGAAGACTTGTAAATTGGAGATGAGTTTACACGTAGAGGTCTTTCCCTTGATTAGACTAATAAAATCTAGAAATTATGACTTATTCATAAAATATATTGGAAGATTGAATAATTAAAATCATGAGATCATATTTGGGAAGAATTTTTGGAATTGAGTAGATGGCTTAATTCCTATTGATAATTAAAGGATTTAATCTTTAATTCGTGTTAAAAATGTCTTGAGATGTTTGGGATTAATGTAGTAACATTTGATTTGGATTGGGTATGAGTATTTATATGTTTTGAGGATTAAAAGTGGAGAAAAATCGAAATTTAGGAAGAACAGGGCATGTTCTGCAATCTCGTTAGAATACCTGCCCAGGTCGTTCGAACGAACTCGTTCGAATGAGACTTCTAACGAGATTTCAGAAGCCTTTCTGACGAGTTGCTGAGTTCGTTCAAAGCTGGGAACTCATTCGAACAAGAATCCTAGAACTTCTAACGAGTTTCCAGAATGGGTTTTTAAAGGTTGTTTGGGTTAGAAACCTTTCCGGGGCTATTTATATAAGAGTATTCACCTACATGAGTGATGGGCGACCTAAATTTCTAGTGTGCGAATAAATTAAAGGGTAATGGTAATTCCGAATTATATTATTGGGGTGTGTGATCACCAATGAATATATAAGTTGTGTACATGCTTATTACGTAAAATATTATGTGTATGACATAACTAGCTACTGGATATCGAGTGGGGGTTAACGCGTTGTGGCCGACCATATCTTGTGTGCCTTCGGGGGGATTTTTGAGTCGTACCACTAGAGCATGGAACCTTAGCTAGGGGCTATCTGAGAATGATAGTGATTGACGGACGAATGGGTGCGTAGGTATGTGCGTAACCCATAAGGCTAGGAACCATGTTCGCCTCCAATATGTGTCTATGTTTCATTGGTTCATGAGAGATTGAACCTATTGTCCTCTGTGCGTGAGAGAAGCTAGTGAACTAGATAACCGAGTATGCGTAGCACAAGGGGTTTCTCAATCATGGTGAAATATTGCTATAAGTATATAAATTGATATGTATACATAAAGAGAATAATGTGTGTATACCGAAATCTTGTTTGGGATATCATGTGAATGACCCTATTTTATTATGTGTACTTCTAGATTATCAGCGTGGCACTTAGAAGAATGTGAGAATAAACTATAGTAATCCTAAACTTATATCGAAATCTTAAATATGTCGGCTTTGGGTTAATTATGGAGTCTTTCCAACTTAATGGAATGACTGAGGGCCTAATGGATCCTCACGATCAATATTGTCACATAGTAGTGTATCGGGGTGGTTCCTTGTCTGGATTTCGCTAGCGAGACACACCACGCATGAACTTAACATCATGTTGGGATTGAGGAGAAGTTTAGCCCTTAGTAAAATAGAGTAACGAGCTAGTATGGGTAGTTATATTCGCTAGGTGTGCACGTTAGATGAGAGGTGAGCACCCCAAGCGAGGACGCAAAGTTAACATGGATAATATATGTGCTAATTAAATCAATTTATGCACTTGCTGTTTTTAAACTATTTTCAAATCGGGCTCTGACCCGCTTTTCTATATATCTCTCTCTTGCACTACTATTTTTAGGTGCCCAGCCACAGGGTCACCACCCTTAAGAGATTTTAGTCAGTTGCTGTGATGTAGCTGCCATGGAAGCTGCAGGATATTTTGTAGTAGACGACTTCGTCTATTTTTCCTTTACCAGTTATCTATTTGTTGGACATGTTGTCCATTCTTCTATTTTACATTCAGAGATTTAGCTGTTTGTAATCCTCTCTTAGATTTTATCTCCGGTTATTGTCATTTATTGTATGGGACTTTTATCTGGATGTGTTTTACTCCAGTCTTTTATTTACGTCAGTTGGACTTTATTTAGATTATTGTTGTATGGAAATTATTGGTAATCTTATTGTTATTATTTAATGTCAAGTTAAAATTTGGACATCACCCTTTTTAAATATTAGGTGGTTAGTTTTATTAAATTAAAGATTTGAGTCTTTGACAGTGATGCACTATCTGTACCAACTTGATATTCTTAATTTAATTAATAAAGGACTGATCACCCGATAATTAATTAGGCGTGTGTTACACGATGTTCCAGAGGTGAAAAAGGAATCTTGTTACAATTCTAGTTCGAACGACCTGGGAATCTCACTCGAACGAGATTCCAGTTCGTTCGAATGACTTATCAGAAAATGTAATATTCCTTTTTAAGCCTAAAACTTTTTATGAAAAGTTCTAAAAAAGATTTTCTGAGTAAAACAAAGTCGTTCAAATTATTTTATAAAAATACACCCAATAAATTTCCTTGCTCCTATATATATATATATATATAAAGCATTTATACCTTAAGAGCATTGGAACTAATGTTGTTGATGTAGAAACGAGGCACACTAAACCCGGCATATGATGAAACTTTATAATCTTGGCCGCTACGTCTTCAACAATCACGTCATAGGCTTGAATGGATACACTTGAATACTATCCTATGCCTCAAATATTTTGTCCGGAATTGAGCCAATACTACATTGAGACTCAATCGGAGACTTGTGTACTTACAAATCTCCCCCTTTGGCTATTCCGGGACAAAAACCAAAACAGAAATCCTAAAGGGTCGTCAAGCTCTACTAGACTCAAACATCCCACCCAAACTTGACTCAATACCCAAGGATCAATATCTTTGCCAATGAAAGTTGCCATTTAGAAGAATCCCTGTACACTTAAACAAACTATTAAACGCATAGGCAATATCAAAATATTTAATGCAATTAAATTAACTACTCCCCTTAATTAATTCTCCCTTTATCAAATGTGATCTACCTAACAAGGTCGCGACTCCCTCTAAGTTAAATCTCCTAAACTTAGAAAAGATTACAATAGGATTGGATACCATTTCTCCCCCTATCATTCTCCCCCTTTTTGTTTAGGAATAGACAAAGGATATAAACTAATTTAAACACGATGAAGCTTAGAGTGATAATAACATGAAAGCATATGGGCAACAAAAGCATAACTAATACATACAAAGAATAAAGGATACCAACTAAGATGCAATAAAATGATTCCAATATGATACATGAGATATTTAGCATGAGATATCAACAAAAATGCAACAAGATAGGTACCAATTATGAAGTAGAAGCATAAATGGACCAGAAAGCAAGGCACAGAAAAAAATATATATCATATATATATACATACTCTAAATATACCAATGATGCAAAATCACACACACACACACACACACACACACACACACACACACATATATATATATATATATATATATATATATATATAAACTCACAAATGACACAAAATACAATAGGTTTTTCACACTCGTATGGCAAAAATGTGTCGCATGGAAACTGAAGTGTGTGGGTGTGAACTAGTAACAATTAAATTTAGACCCAAACACTTAAAAACATATTCACAGAGTCCTCATTTTTTAGCAAACTTTATCACATTTGAATATAACCTCATGTGATAATATAAATTGAACTCAATGAACAAACATACACAATGCATACAAGCCTAGAGTTTTGCTGATTCTACAAACCAATAGAGTCATGACATTGAAAGTAAAACTAGGATAAACGAACATTATGCAAACTGTTGATATACCATCCAATCTCCCTCAATAAGCACATATATTTTTGAATGAATATATAAATTAAAACTAGGCCTTGGCAATTATTTTTCTTTTTAATGCTATATTTTATTTTTAGGACTTTGGACCACGTATTTCTTTTAGCTCCATTCCAAACAATGGCTTACTTGTGAAGGATGATATTTCCTTTCGGGACCCTTCCCCGTGCACATTTATATATATTATTTTTATGTCTCACACAAATCTCACGTGCAATGGATTTTAACATGCATTAGTCCTCCTAGATAACATAATACGTAGATGACTATATTGGTAGGAGAACACCTCACAAAGCTCAAATATTCATGCAAAGTTAAAACTTCAAGTGAGCTCGTGCATGTGTGAATTGAGGCATATAAAAATAGAATCCATTATAGCAACACAAAATCCAACTACTCCATGTAAGCATGGTAAAGAAAATTTTAAGGATTAACAATCTTAACCAAAAGTTCTAGCAAATAGGTTCTAGCAAATAGGTTGTACCAACTACTCTACTCGACGCATCGATCGATCGATCGCCCCCTCCTGGAAAACTCAAATCCCCTTTTTAAATAGGTTGTACCAACTTAAATGAATAGAATTCTTGGTCATTATTGTTAGAACATTTTGGGATATAAAGAAGTCCAGTAGGACTTTATAAAAATGGAACCTTTAATATAAGACGAGAGTAACATTTAACGGAGGTGTTGCACTTAAGGAAGAATGGGAACGTGTGTATAAAGGGTGAGACTCGTAAGAAAGTTACGTCGTAAAGTAAACGAGTACCTACTGAAATTACACTTAGGGAGATAGGATTTCACTAGTGTTACGAAGAAGGTTTGGAATAATCCCGTAAATAAGAATAAGAGACGAACCGTTATACGGGATAATCTAGTAATGTGAAAGAAGAATAAAAATCATAAGTATGGGTCGTGGGTGTACCTTAATTTGAAATGGGGATGGTAGTATACATATATGACTGTGTTTTTGCATATACTATATATGTGTAAAAATCATTCCCGCGCTACTTGCTATCACTGAGGTTACCGCACTGGGACAGTCTTATCTCGATGGGACCTTTATGGGGGATATTGACTTGTAACCTAGAACATAGGAATCCTTGGTACAAGCTATCGGATCGATATTCAGACGGTCCTAAGAGAGGTGAGGGTATGTGCTGACCTCTTAGTGACTTGGAACTATGTCTCGCCTCAATTTGTATGTGTTTTGTGTTAATACAGTTCGAGAGTGATTCCGAACTAGTATTTCCCTTAGTACGAGTGATACGGGGACTTGATAGCAGAGTATGCCAGCACCATAAATTTATGTGGGGTGCCGATAGTACATATATATATATATATATATATATATATATATAGAATTGAAATTGGGAAACTTTCTACTGTGATTAAAAGACATTAAGTAACGAGTAAATATTCTGAATCTATAAGTGCTGAAAAAGTTTGAGGCAATACGGAAAGACTTTATAACAAAATGAGATTTATGTGAGAGCTTTTCTTTACGAAATTAATTATCATAACACTAGTAATTATCGGTATGGAACCTTATGGGGAATTTAAGATAAGCTAAACTGTTGGGATTAATAGTGCGTTAGGTGTGCACATTAGAAGAGAGGTGAGAATTTCTCAAGAGAGTGCCGCATACTAATATGATTGTTGCATTAGCCGACAAGCATTTTAAATACTTGCTAAACTAAATTTTAAACTGTTTTACAATCGGGCTCTGACCCGTTTCCTTTTATCTCTTCTCTTTTGTATATATACTAGTGGATGCCCGTGCACGGTGATAAATTTGCCCCCGTGATAAAAAAAAAATTCAGAAAAAATAAAATAAAAAATAAAAAATGAAAATAGTTAAAAAATTAATAAAAAATAGTTTAAAAAAATGAAAAAAAAATTGAGAAAAGATAAAAAAATTGAAAAAAAATAAAAAATATAAATTAAGAAAAGAAAAAAGTTAATAAAAAATAGTTTAAAAAAATGAGAAAAAATATTTAATAAAAAATAAATAAATTTACACGTATTTAAAAAAATACATGTATTTATAAAAGTATATATATAACACACAAAAAAAAGAAAAAAAATAACTTTCAGCATGACATTTCATGCATGGGCATGAAATGAGAAAATGTCATGCATAAAAAATGAAGATATTTTGGCCAAAACCATGCTCCTTTGTTAT
Organism: Sambucus nigra; assembly: GCA_949130495.1. Lineage (NCBI taxonomy): Eukaryota > Viridiplantae > Streptophyta > Magnoliopsida > Dipsacales > Adoxaceae > Sambucus > Sambucus nigra. Next base: position 503,687,582 of record OX422221.1, on the reverse strand, counting down.
ATGGTAGCCGTGCCGATGGCACGTTGATAAATTTGCTCCCGAATATTTTTGGTTATGGCATACTCGTACACGCATCGATGGAACTACTTGTCTTTATTCCAAAACACGTGGTGTTTGAACCCATCAGCACCAACTTTTGTGAGAACAACACATGGTGTGGCGAATCCCAACAGCACTACATTCTAACTATAACAACACGCGTGTGTTGGTGATGTCGACACGGTGATACATATTTATATAAATGTACAACCAATATTCACATAAAACATTCATAATATAAATAATGAAACATGCATTGTCATAATAAATTGAACAAATAAACTGGGTATGCCATTTCTAACACAACTATCTTTTAGCTCCTGATATGAAATTTGGGTAAAAAAAGTATCCATAAAATGTGAAAGAAAAACCATAATCTCAAATCCACATATACACAACATATGAGTATTTTTATGTTATTGAATTATGAACATAAAAAAATTAATTAACGTAGTTTCCATGTTTTTCCTTCTTCTTCTTCTTCTTCTTCTTCTTCTTCTTCTTCTTCTTCGTTTACCTTGCAGTGGAATAGCTCTACAACTGTCCAAAAAATAAAGAACGGCATCACTGTACATAAAAAAGATAACCAAACATAAAACAATCATTTTAAATTTTTAAAGGGGTTCTAAACATGTGTTAAACAACATCACTGTACATGTGAAGATGGCACAGAAAGAAATTGCTTCCAGACATGTGTTATAGCAGTCCTATTCCAATGAGTTGAGATTTAACTTTTTTTCCATTGGGATTTAACTGTTTTTTAAATGACACATTCATTATATTTTACTATGTAGGACTAATCTTAATTTTCAAGTACAGAGATCCCTGCGAAGAACTTAGCTGACAACTCAATTCTACTCGAGTACCTGTTCCAACACATTTAAAACAATAAAAAAAACAGACCCTAAACAATCTTGGTGAGTACCTGTAGATAAAACATTTCAAAATTAAAATCTCAAATCCTAAACTTTCAAAAAAAAAAACTACTCCAAAATCGAGTACTTATTTTGAAAGAATAAAACAATTAAGGGGGGGGGGGGGGGGGGGGAGAAACCCATTTCATGTTCAAGTCCATTTGAGGGATTCGTTTTTTTGGTTGGCTAACGATCATTCAAAAAAATAAAAAAATGCAGACACGACACAAAAGTGAATCGCTCAAACTGAGTTAGATTCGTGAGCCGGTTTCCAAAAACATGAAGAAAAAAATCAAAATCAAAGTAATCTCAAAACCCACAACACTCCATTGCATTCCTGGTATAGTCGTGCCTTATTATGGTACAACATCAATTTCAAAAGAAAACTATAAATCCATAAAAAATTAAAATAAGAACAGTTTAATTCTTATTGTTTCAATTTCAGCTATTCATTGACCGTGTTGTTTCAGTAAAATGTGAATAGTCTAATCCACAAAATCAGAAGGAACATTGATCGTGTTGTTCAATCAACCACATAAATGAACAATACCATCCATCCATCAATCCATCCATCTCTCTAAGCCTCAGTTTGATCGTGTGACATTTTCAAACCATGAAAAATATCCCACCATAAATTAAATTGAGACAACCAAAGAATAAACAAATATAACACTGATAGTACTTAAATCTCGGAAATTAAAACAATATGCCCATATCATCATCTTTTTCTTTATTTTTTTTATTAAAATTGAAGGTAAAAAAGATATCGATTGAAGGTCTTGTAACAAACAGGACAATGTGTGGGGCCAATGAGAATCTGAGAGGGACAAATCAGTAGCATAAGGAACAAACCGTACCAGTTTGGAACAAATCAGCAGCGACTGTAGTGCTTTGATCCACAGATGATGAAGAAGAAATCGTATAGGCCAAATCAACAGCGTAAGGAACAAATCGTACCAGTTTGGTAGGCGAATCCTATGTGCAACAGTAAGAATTTCATCATCATCTAGTTGGATGACGATAACCCACCGGAGATAACATGCTGGAGCCACAATACATCATCCGTATAAGAGAATAGACACACACGCATCCAACAGTGAACACGTATCTAGCAATGAACACGAAGAAAATTACTATTAAGAGAATGGACAAAGAAAATTAGTTTCAAATCTGAGAAACCGTCTCATTTATTGATCTAATGATCGATACCCATTTACTATTACACCCCAACACCAAATAATAACGTGAAACACCGTGAAGTCTTTAAATGATGAAAACAAAAATACATTTACATTACCCTATTTTAGCTGGAAACACCTAAAATCAGTCATGGGCGTACATTGAAGGGCGCGTACATCTGTGTGGGAGAGAGGTAGAGAGAAGGATGTAGGTATTTCTTGTTTCACACCAGAAACACCTAAAATCAGTCAATACACACAGATGCTTAACATTTAAAAGATGTGGGTTTAACCTCAAGTAAATGATCCATCAAACACACACATTTGCAACACCAATAGAGTTCTCACATGAAGGCCATCCTGCAACTTATTCATGGGATCCAACAATAGAGTAGATACACCCATACCCATAACCACACTGTCGTATTCTCCACCTCATCACTCGAGATCAGATCTGGAAAAAAAACTCAAGTCCCCCCCAACATAGGGACTTGTTGGGGGAGAAGAACCATAAAAATAGGGAATCAATTTGAGAGAAAGGTATGATGAAAATCTCTCCCCTTTGCACGATATGATGAAAGAGAGAAGGATCAAGCCTATTTCTTAAACACACAGAAATAAGCCTGTATCTTGAGTTGTGTAAATCAACACATCAGATTGATGGTTGTACCATCTGAAACGTACCAGCGTGGGTGTTAAGCAATACTGTAAAGAAAATCATTATGTATCTCGAGCCTTGTGCTGCTATTGAAAAGAAAATCATTTATGATCGTTAGATTCAATTTCATAAGATTTAATCTCAGTCGTCAGTTGATAAAGACCAAATTCATGAGATTTGATCTCAGCCGTTAGTTGGCCTAGACAAAAAAAAAAAACCCCTCCTTTATTTTATATATATATATATATATATATATATATATATATATATATATATATATATATATATATATATATATATATATATATATTACAGGTGCCCAACCACAAGGTCGTCATGCTTAGGATCCTTTGGAAGGAACGTGTTGCAGCTTAGGTGGGAGTTGCAGGCCTCTTGCTTAGACGACCTCATTATTGATTCCACTCCTAGTTCTGTTTTATCCAGTTGGGCATGTGTCGTCCTTTTTCCTTATTCAGTTTGTTTTGTTAGAGATTAAAATTCATTTACTTTCAGTATTTCTACGTTGAGATTGTTACTGTTAGGATGTTTTTCCTTTGATGATTTAAAGTTGGAATTAATTATTTGAATGCTTGAATTACTTAGATTATCTTTTCCAGTCTAGTTATTGTGTGACTCTTAAACTATGAAATATGAAAGGTTTTTATTATTGGGTTTAAATCAATTATGGAATTAATGTTTTAAATAAAAAGGGTTTTATCACTTAGCTTAATTATTCAGGGTGTTTAATTGGAAAAAAAAAATATTTTTGCGACAGTGATGATAAGAATGAACCAACCGTCACCTTGGTTATAATTTAATAAAGGACTGATCACCCGGTATTTAATTAGGCGGGGTGTCACAGAACTTTTCGAGCGTCTTATTGCAAAAATGTGTGCTGTTATCGTTAATAATTACCTTTGTATCTTTGAACTGAGAGAGTATGTGTTATTAGGTGAACTTTTTCACCACCTTACTGTCATTTGTCCTAATAGTTATGGCTTCGACCCATTTTGAAACACAGTCTATCGCGACAAGGATGTATAAGAAACAAAATGAGGGAGGGAAAAGACCCATGAAGTCAATGCCCCAACAGTTGAATATCCGAATATGTATGTGTGTGTGTGTGTGTATTTATATATACATATATGTATACATTGAGTCTAAGCCATGAAGTCCCCATAACCATAAATAAGTAATCATAAAAACCGTAATCATAGACGTCGTAATCCTAATCATAGACATATTGTTTATGGTTACGTAACCATAAATAAATAATCATAGACATCGTAATCATAGATATCGTAATCGTAATCATAATCATAGACATATTCTTTATACAAGTGTATTGAAAAAATATGTTAGAGGAAGTTGAGATATACCTCAGGAGCTTGTTCATGAGAAGTTAGCATTGGGAAAGTGCTAACATCCCCAGTCTCAAGGGCAGGCCTAGGAGGAGATCTTTCTTCTGATATCACGGTACTTTCAGCTTCTACATGCATAAAAGTTAGGTCAGGCGCAGGCTCTGTCAATGAAGCATGCATGTTAAAAGGAGACAAACTCCTCCAAATGAGGGCATAGAAATCCCAGGACCAAAGGCAATGGTACCACCCTGCGATAGTTGTATCAATAAGAAGAATTTAACTAAGGGTTAAAACGTGGGCCAACATAAGAAAGCAAATTGAAAAATTAAACATTTTTTTATTACCTCTTCAAAGGTCTCTCATGACATCCAATCCACGATTGGTTTCATAAGGGAGAAAGAAGGCAAAGATTCAATGACAGTCTAACGACGACCACAACATCTACCTGAAAGGGAAATATCTCTAACAGTTAGCTCTCACTAAAATAATTGTTGGAAGATGGGCCTCAAGAAAGTTGGAAATGAATAATTTACCTCTGGTGGATTGGAATGAGGAACCACAGCTAAGGGAAGAACACTCAAGGTTAGGGAGTCAGAAAAAGAAAGATGAGCTTCCTCTGGCACCGTGGGAGCCCCATCATTACTCATCATGGTACCAACACTTTCTCCCCTAAAGATATCGTGCAAGCAACATCACTTGCACGATTGGAGGCTGGATGCCTGAAATAAGTAAACTCAATCATAGATGAGTGTGGGACTTCATGGCTTACGTTACCCGTAATTCGAATATATATATACATATTCCGATATATGTACATATATTCGGATATAGTCCCTATTGATGTAAAAAACTAGACCAGGCCTAATTTAATTGATCACAAATAAAATAAGTAAAATAAACAAGGCAAAGAGATCTTTAAAGTGGTTCGGCTCAATGGAGTAGCCTACGTCCACTGTTATGTATTGATTGCCTTGAGTTATTTTTTTAGTCCGTTGTAATGAGGGTGATAACATGTATTTATAGTCCAAGAGGGGTACTGATAGTTGTCGTGTGAAAGGATGGAATTCTTTCATTTGTTAGGCATTTACATCAATACATAATGAGAATTAAATATACTACTACTGTCGCTTCACTAGTTATACATGTTGTATGATTGTTGTCGCTTCGTTGGCTATAAAGGTTGGATTTTTTCCAGTTGGTCGGGCTTCCCAATTGGTCAGGCTTCCCTATTGGTCAGGCTGCCCTGTTTGATAGGCTGCCCTGTTGGTCGGCCTTTTGCATCATGCTGACTTGGATTTGTGTCACATTAGATGTGACGTGTTGGCTTATAATTGGTCCACGTAAGGTGGTAAATATTAGTATCAACAGAAGCCCCCAATGTTTCACACTTGGAGCTGATGCAAAAGTGTGGAATATTATGCTTTACAGTAGTTTGTGCTGCTTGGTCGACTGCAGACCTTCCAGACTTGTGATATATATCCTCTTAATTGGAAATATTTTAGCGCGAATGGAAATTTTGTAAATATTTCAAATTTTAGCGACATTTCTGGGGTACCTTCGTCTTTTCCTTTGTTAGCTGCCGTAAACTCAATCGTTGTTCACTTTAATCATTACTTTTCCCAATTTTCGAGGCGACTTATAAAAAGAGCAATAAAACTTCGATCATCTTTTATCTCTCATTCTTGATTCTGCTGCTGTGTTCTTTGAACTTTCGTGCAATCGTTTTCTTTTCTGTGTTCAGGTCTTGCTTAATCCTTAAACTTTTGTAAGAACTTTTCTCTCTTCATCATGATTTATTTTGTTGAGTCGCTTGATAAATTCAGGAGTGATTTTAACATTCCATCTTGGGTTGTGCTAGAACATCCCACTTTTCCTTCTGATTTTTTCTCTTTTGCTAAGGGCCATTGCTTCCCTTCCAACTTTGTTGCTGAGTCTGGGTTCACATTTCCTCCCAATTCTCTGTGTCTGGAGTTTTGTTAGTATTTTAACGTTGTATTTGCAAGAATATCTCCTAACACATGGAGAGTGGTGAATAGAGTATATAGGTTAAATCAAATCTATGGAACCCATATAGGGATTTGAGAGATAATATTTTATTATAAATGGGTAACTAGTGATACCACTTATTATTTGAAAACTAGGGCAGTTAGTCAAGCTTTAGTAGTTAACCTCCCTGATTCTAATAGAGATTATTTTGATCATGGGGTAGCTGTAAAAAAATTGGCAACATGCTCCCTTAACTGGAGGTGCTAAATATCAAGGACCTAGATGTCCTCTCTTTGGCAACGGAATACGTTGTTATATGTTTTAATAATTTTGCCCTGTTTATGTTTGATATGCCCAAAGTGCACCCTCTTACTTAGAGCAACCAACCTCGGTCAGTCTAACAGCCGAGGTGACAAGAAGCTTATAATAACCATAAGTAAGGTTGTATCTCTTAAGGTTGGCCCCTTACACATCAACCTCGGCTCTGTATCAGCCGAGATCACCAGAGTGTCACTGGCTCTTCATCAGCCAACGTCATCATTGGCCCCGGCCGATGTTACAGTCATCCACCGAAGTCAGCAAAGCCTCGTAGGCTCAATCATCAAGCATCATGTCATCATCGGCCCTAACCGACGTTACAACTACCTCATATCTAACCTCGACTAACCATCCTGGCCGAGGTCATCATGGATATTAACATCGGACAAGGCAACAGTTAGAATTCACTAACCTCGTACTCATCCAGGCCGAGGTTGGTACCAGTCAAAGATAGGGTTGAGCATTTACAAGCACATGTATGGTTTGGAACATGTGGATAAATCTGTTATAACTAAATCATTCCCTCCATGTGAGGGAATATTGAGGCCATCATTGTTTACTTAAGATAAGCCAGGTGTCATCCTTATACTGGTTTAATCCTCATGCACATGCTCATTACATATTTGGGGGGTACATTATACCCCCCAAGCACTATATATAGAGGTCATCCTCTACCTTGTAAAGGATCCTTAATTTTCAACCCTAGCTGAAACTCTGTCATTTTACACAGTAGAGAGAGAAGGCTTGAGAGATTATATCCATGGCCATTAGTGCCTTCATCTAGTGATATTACTCACACACTCACAATAGATGTAGGTCAGATTGGCTGAACCACTTATATATTAGTGTTGATCCTCTTCTCATCACCTCAATCTCTTATATACATTATACTCTTGTGCTGCCATTGTTATCACTTGCTTGAGCTTATCAACACCTTAGCTAGTGGTGTTATTTCCAGCATCATCATTTTGGCACCGTCTGTGGGAACAAAAAGATTCATCTCTTCCTCTTTTGTAGCTTAACCTCACCGGAGACTCTGGTGGTGAACCAGGTCCCACCCCTTGTGAGGAGCTGTTTCACCATTGAAAGAGGTCCTTTAAGGTATCAAGCTCATCTACTTTGCAAGCTCTCTGGTCTTATCATATGGCACCAGAAACACCACCACCTCCTCCTTCATAATCTGGTGTTGGAGGACCCAGTTCCAGCCAGGCACCTTTCCAGTTCGAGATGGCTGAGGTGGCAGCAGCCTTGAAGTCCTTGGCTGTAACCCAACAAGAAATTTTCCCAACTTGAATATAATAAGACCACCTGGGGTCTCACCGAAGATGATTACTCTGACAGTTTCTTAGCCACAGTATGAGGTCAGGGGACCACCCCAGGCATCGCGAAAGGACCAAACTACTCCTCAATGGAGGAGGGATGTTGCCGACCCTAGGCGTTTACTCCTGGGGAGGTAAGGAAACCCTTGCCCTGAGGATAGGTACGATGATATTACGGCAGAGGATGCTCAGGCATACTGTTGGAAGCCATATGAGGTTTCGAGCAACACTGTACATCCTATCCAGCAGAGCCGAGGTTGTGGGGCCAGACGAGATGGTGGTGCTCAACAAAGAGGATCAGCTTTTGGTCGCTTGAGTAAAGGGTCAGCCTTTGAAGGGATCGACCTAGTTAATGATCTGAGGAATAGGTTATCTAGGTCAAGAAGCGTAGATGGCTCACAAAGGGAATATGGAGAACATCGACCCCATCATGGCCGACCCCACCACGACCGACCCCAACATGGTTCAGAATCCTCGTTGATGGCAGAAGCTCTACAGATGTTATGTTCTAGCCTTATTTTAAGAGCCTAGACCTCAACAGAGCTAGGTTTGTACCCTATCATCATCCCTTGATTGGTTTCAGCGGTGAAAACATTCATCCATTGGGTATGTATGAGATAGATGTACGAGTGGGAGACGAGTGGCCTAAGAGGTTGACCAGAAAAATCAATTTTTTTGTGATAAATGAAAACGTCTTTTCTGCATACAACCTTATTATAGGACGAGTAGCCCTTAAAGAATTTGAGGTCGTGCCTTCAACGGTCCACTAAATGCTAAAATTCTCGACTCCTTATGGAGTAGGGGAAGTGCAAGGTGATCAAACTTCGACACATGAATGCTACTTCAACTCCGTGGAAGAGAGAGAGGCTCATAAGAGGGCAAAAACCACGTATAACATCGATACACTTGATCCTATGGATGAAACAAAGCTCAAGAAGGGAGAAGCCGTGGAAGAGGTAGAATCCATCGTCCTCAATGAGAATGAGCCAGAAAAACTGTCCAAATTGACAAAACCCTAACACCCGAGATTAAGGAAGAGCTGGTGAAGCTTTTAAAGAAGAGACAAAGTGTCTTTGCCTGGAAGACATGCAGACATGCCAGGTATTGACCGTGAGATTACGTGCCATAAACTCAATGTGGCAGAAGATGCCAAGCCCATCAAACAGAGAAGAAGAGTATACTCAAGGGAAAAGTATGATGTCATCAGGGAAGAGGTTAGAAAGTTGGAAGAGTCCAAGTTCATCAGAGAGGTCATATACCCTGAGTGGTTATCTAACGCTGTCATCGTACCAAAAGCTAACGAGAAATGGAAGATGTGTGTAGACTTCACTGATTTGAACAAGTCTTGCCCAAAAGATAGTTTTCCCTTGCCTCGAATTGACCAGATGGTAGATGCCACAGCAAGACATGAAATTATGAGCTTCATGGATACATATTCAGGGTATAATCAGATCTTCATAGATGCGAAAGACTCAGAGAAGACAACATTCATCATAGACAAGGGGACCTATTGCTACAAGGTCATGCCCTTCGGCTTGAAGAATGCTGGGGCCACTTATCAACATCTTGTAAATAAGATGTTCGAAGATCAGATTAGCAAGACCATGGAGGTATATGTGGATGACATGTTAACGAAGAGCTTGAAGGCCGACACTCACGTGGCCGACCTAAAAAGAACTTTTGACACCATGGATTTATACAGGATGAAGCTCAACCCTGCCAAGTGTGTCTTCGGAGTAGGAGCATGAAAGTTTCTTGGATTCATAATCAATCAAAGGGGAATAGAGGCCAACCCTGAGAAGATTAAGGCTCTGCTTGAAATGAAGACACCCAGAACTATCAAAGACGTTCAGAGGTTAACCGAAAGGGCTGCTGCACTTAACAGGTTTGTCTCGAGAGCTACAGACAAGTGTCTTCCTTTTTTCAAAGCTCTTAGAAAGGCCTTCGAATGGGATGAGGAATGCGACAAAGCTTTTAAGGAACTCAAGTCTTACCACGAATCCCCCCCTACTCTTATCTCGCACTACACCAAAACAAGTCAATTGTAACAGGAAAAAATCGTTACAAAAAATATTTGTAACGGATTAAATCCGTTAGAAAACTGGCACTATTTATTTTACCAACAAAATTTATAACGAGTAAAATCCATTACAAATTTAATATTTGTAACGGGCTAAATCCGTTACAAAATATTTTGTAACGGATTTGGCATTGGTACACATCTCGTATTAGTAATGAATATACTAACTTGTAACGATTTTCATCCGTTACAAATATAGAATTTGTAACGGATAAAAACCATTACAAAATATATTGCAACGGATTAGGAATGTGATATATTTGTTGTAGATGCTTTGATTTGTAACGGTTAAAGTCCGTTATCAATATTATTTTATTTTTAAAAAATATTACTTTTTTTGTTAAACAAGTAGATATAAATATAAAAACTTGTGCTCAACCAATGGCAATGAAGAACCAATGCCCACAAATTTCACTCAAACAATAATTTGAAAACACACGTTACAAAATGAATGACACTGCATTTCAACGAAATTAAATCGATCTAAAAATATATTTCATTCATAGCCATTAAAGTTCTCAAAACAAAATATACTACAAGATAAGCCATTTAGCTTTTAACCATAAACTTGAAACGAAGTCTAACATCATTAAAGTTCTAAACATATTATTCTCCCAAAATTAGCGTTCATGATATTCCTTACAAAAATAGACTTCATTCTTGAATCCTCATATTTCCCCATAAGAACCTATTGAACAAACTCAATATTAGTAAATGTGTAAGAATAAATGAATAAATTGCATAAAAGACTAGTACATTCATGTGCCATTGGCACGCATGTAATTTTATTTAAGAGTAATTGATACACAATAAACGGACATACCTGATGAGAACGTAGTTAATTTAGATAAGTTACTTTGGTATCACTTGATGTGTTTGTACCTATTTTTATGCCGTTAATTTTTTTTCATTTTTTGCCCCCAAACACCCATTTTTAACCTCAAAAGAAGCGTATACTAGTCAATTAGGTCAACTGAGAGTCGAATGAGGACACGATTAGTTTAGACAAGTTTCTTTGGTATCACTTGTTGTGTTTGTATCTATTTCTAGGAGGTTCTTGTTTTAAGTTTTAACCCCCCAACGCCATATTAACCCCCAAAAGAAGCGTATGCTAGTCAAATAGGTCAATCGAGACTCCAACGAGGACACGATTATTTTGGACAAGTTAATTTGGTATATCTTGATGTGTTTGTACATAAATTTAGGTCGTTAGGTTGTTATTTTCAGTTTTCGCACCCATCCCTTCCCAACGCCCAGTTTTGACCCCAAAAAGAAGCGTGTATACTAATCAATTAGGCCAGCCAAAAGTTCGATGAGGATGCGATCAGTTTAAATAAGTTACTTTGGTATTATTTGATGTGTTTGTACCTATTTTTAGGGACTACGTAGTCCTTTTAAGCACCCCACCCCCACCCCCACACCCCAGAATTTTAACCCCAAAATAAGCGTATGTTAGTTAATTGGGATAATCGAGAGTCCAATGGGGATGATGTTAGTTTAGACAAGTTATTTTTGTATTGGTTGATGTGTTTGTACCTAAATTTAGTTTATTAGGTTGTTGTTTTCAATTCTCCCAATGTCCATTTCAACTACAAAACAAAGTGTATACTGATTAATTAGGTTAACCGAAAGTTCGATGAGGACGCGATTAGTGTAGAAAAGTTACATTGGTATCGCTTAATATGTTTGTACTTAAATCTAGACCGTTAGGTTGTTGTTTTAAGTTTTTGCCTCCCAGCAACCATTTTTAACCCCCAAAAGAAGCATATACTAATCAATCAGGTCAACCAAAAGTCCAATGAGGACGCACTTAGTTTACACAAGTTACTTTGGTATCGCTTGATGTGTCTGTACCTAAATCTAGGCATCTAACCTCACCAGTCACCTACCTCACTCCCTCATTTAAGCACCTAACAAACTAAACCCACTTCTTTCATATGGCCAGGGCTCAATTTTCTCGTGGGTTTCATTCAAAGATTACAATAGATATTTCAATGAATGTTGATTTAGATAGATACTTTAATGTAGAAATTCAATCGCCACTTAAATGCATATTATAAAATGCAAATAAAAGAATCAATAAATAGCTTAGGGGAAAAAGTAATCCCGTATATCATATTATAAAACATACTTGAACAAATGACTAAAATGTACCAACAAAATGTCAAAATAAATAATTATACCAAAGTTGCATTTCAATAATTAGTTATACCTGATATACCGGAGACGAGAGGTTAAACACATCACGTTAGCATCTACTTCCTGATAATGGAATGAAAAAATAAATAAACTCAACCACTCATTTATCAAGTTCATCTGGAACAAAATAAAAAAGTATGGGATGGAAAGGGAGAGAGGAGAGGGGAGGACCTAATGTGAGAAATGAATATTTATTAAGGATTACAAAGGAAAAAAGATTATCTATCTCCCATTAATAGTTATGCTACATGCCAAAGAAGATAAAAATATCAACAAAGGAACCTCATGGGAAGAGAAGAAATGCATTAAGGGACATGTTATTAAAACTATGTGACACCGTAAGGCTTTCCAGAAAGACGAGATGATAATAGAAAAAGTTATGAAGTTTCTACGTACTTAGAAAAGAAAAAAGAATAAGAAACTGACATTTAAAAACTATTACTAGAAAAAATTATGAAGTTTCTACTTATTTAAAAAAGAAAAAAGAATAAGAAACTGACATTTAAAAACTATTACAGACCTTTATAACTAAGAGCCATTATTCATGGTCAATAACATAAAGAGACTATCAAAGCATATTAATAAAAACATCAAACCTCATTTGGCATGTCATAAAGCGTAGACTCTTAAGACATCCAAGTAAATCACGGAGGATTGACGAAGAGGCATGCACAATGAAATAACTCTGAAAAAAACTAATCAGAGTTGAAATTAAGAGGTTGTGACAGATAAGATTAATACAACAACAATTTGTCAAGTAACCATTCACAAGAACATACCATGCATTTGGACCAAAAAAGTTACCAACACACTCTCATGAGGGATGATGCCATTGATCCTTTTCCAAATGCTGGCAAACCTTAAGATCAGTGAGTATCCATGTTCATCCGCAATACCGAGTTTCTTGCAAGAGGAAAACCACTTCCCTAAACTGTCTCTTCCTCTTCCACTGACTACGAAAATAGTATTTTTATCATCACCACAGAGCGCATATATAATCGAGATAACCTCCCGACTGGGGGTTTTGTCAACAGATGTTTAGGGCATCACAGTCCCATCATAATCCATCAATATGGCCCTGTTTTTGGCCCTTGAATAAGCCAATACAATGTCTCTAATGGACAAATTTCTGAAATTAGGATCGACCGCCATAACTCTAAATCCAAAGCTCAAACCAATACCCTAACAACGACATCTAAAATGGTCTATACATGTTCTCTCCAGATCTTGGAAGAAGTTTCTCGACCAATACGCAACATCATGTGTGCTAAATAACATGACCAACATGTCAGAAAGACAACAGCACATGCTTAAACAACAAAACATAAATAACATAAATAACATAACGTACCCTTAACTTCCTGATTCCTCTGGAACATTTCATGATTAATAGCCTCGTCATATTGTAATCTGATCTCAAACTGTATACTGCTACTAGCATTTGATGGGGTGGGAAATGTCAGCCCCGATTGCGATGAAAGAGGATTGCCAGCTCGCTGCCATTATCTGCACATCAGGTCTAGAGCCTCCTCTGTAGCCTTTTTCTTTTTAACCTCTTCAAGATGTTTTCTAGCCCTTCCAAATAGACTGTTACAATCCTTGGGTCAGGACAGACAAGGAGATCACACAATGGCTTTATACAACCCTGACTCACCATGTACCTATCAACCATAGTGCAGGAAAATTCTCAAAATTTACATCTAGGAATGGAATTTTAAGGCAATAGAAGATGAAAAGAAGAAAAATACTTGATTTTCTCATGAGTACCACCAGACGTGGCATTTGAAATTGCCAAGCAGCCTCTTTCTTTATATCAAACTCAGCAGTTTGAAGAAGATTGACCAGAGGACCAATTAACCCATCTTCAATTACAGCTTGTTGTTACAAAGTTCAGGGAATGATTAAATAATCTCTTACTAATCAATCACATGTGAGAATTTCGATCAAGGAAACAAAAAAGGACTAAAAATTCAAAGTCGCGTACCACATTCAAGAAAAAATCTTTACATACATACATACATACATACTGTAAAAATTTAAAAAGGAGAGGTCTATCATTGCAATCCATCATTGCTTAAATTTTCAAATACATGGTATAAACTCAAAAGGAAACCACTTCCACATCTCCAGTGTTGAAGTATTCCTCACTCCCACTACAATTTGGGAGCAATCTTCTTCTGATTTCATCTAAATTCAGTAGGGCTAACACTTCATCGATAACTTCCCTGGCCAGGAAAAGAGCAAGCTCGTTTGAAGCATCAAGAATATTAAGTGCCGTATCTTATGCAGATTCTAGAAGTATGACAAAACCATTAACAATATCTTCTGCAGAAAATATCTCAATATGATTAATAGATAACATAGCAAATGCCATTTATGTTTCTCTATGCTTTATGTCCATAAAAAGAGTTATCAATTTCTTCAAGAAAATCAGGTTATATAGGTGCCCCAACGTCTTTAAAACTCTGGATCAGTTCAGGAATGTCATCTATTCATGAATTATCGCGACCCCTTGTCAGATCTCATCATTTCCTTGCTTTTCCCCTTTACCACAAGAAGCAACAATAACAATACCATTAAAAATTGGCCACTACTTCTAAATGTATATCATTATAAAATATCGTACTAATAATAAAGTCAAATCAAACTATATTAATTTAACAACTATATTTTCTTGAAACCAATACATGAAATTAGTGCCCAATATCCAATTATTCTAACATAACCTACTTTTCTCCATGCGTGTGTTCTAAAACAAATGCCTCTATGAAATTTAAAGTGATGTAAACCTTCAAAAATGTTACAACTAGTCCAACAAAGGAAAAAGTTCACCTATCAAAGGAAAAGGTTCACCTAACAATGGAAAGGTTCACCTTCAGGATTAGAAGCAGTATATTGATTTGTTCCTGATCCACTGGAGGGTGTCCTTGCTACATCTTCAATATCTTTTATAATCAATTTCAAAAGCTTAACATCTATTTCACCTAACAACCTTGAATCCTAAAGACATAATATATTCACTCTGAATATAAAAAAAAAGCTATTTGCAGATGCAGATATCATATAGGTTTTCCAAATAGTTGCTAGCAAAGAACGAATAGAAAACTCACATAGTCGTGAAGAGGTTGAACGAATTGATCAAGAGTAAAGGGCCAAATCCCAAGAACATCAACAAAAGTAACGGAGAATCTCCAAACCTGAACAAGCATACACAATATCAAATATTAGGAAGATATTCACATTAACCCCACAAACTACCTTAATCTAAATGAGACAGAGCAAAGAAGGGAGAACTGCACTGAGGACTTGATTTCTAATATAAGGGAGATTTTGGACATAACCCACAAATTTGCAAGTTTTCCCTACTTTTTGACCAATTCATAAGTTCACCCACATAACCTTTTTAGTTTACCTACTCGGTGGGATACACTTACAATTCCAACTGAAGTTTGATTGTTCTTTTTTACTTTTGTTAAATCATAATTTTATTTCTCTTCTGGAATCTTAACTCCATCGAAGACACCGTCGATCCATCTATCTCCAATCAAACGGGCCATAAGACACTTCTTCTCATGTGATATATTAGCACATTGTGATCAATAATGTAAACAACAACTTATGACGATGATAACAATTTGGAACGACTAATTTGAATGCCCTATTCCTTCCTCCTTACCGAGAGACTTGGAACGCTTTATCGGGCTTGAATATTGACATGGTTTTTATCATCAAAGGGGAGGCCCTGATAATTTATATATAGAAGTTATCAGGGTTCATATAGATTGACACCAATGAAAATTCGGTTTGCATTGCTGGAAGAAAAACACAAAACGGAGCGCTTTATAGATCCCATAGTAAATCAAAATGGAAAACTGCAAATGTGGAAACATATCTTGAACTGAGGGGAGTTTCTCTTTCAGAAGACTATTTGTCTTGTTAAGTAGTATGTCTCTTAAGTAGTACGTCTCAGATCCCAATTTCATACTTTTCATTAAAACCACTTTCCACCCCAGGTCATCCCTTAGGAACAGTGATGTGATAGTCAAATTGTTGGTTTAGTAAATGGATACTTATTTAGAGTATACAAAAGTCACATTAGCACCGTATCCTGATGTGATAGTCCATTTCTGCAACTTTCAAAATATCCATGATTCTTAGCTTCTAATCACTGAAAATTTTCTACATTACATGAACTAAAAGATGTATTGTCTCCACATAAACTATGCTAAGGTCTCTTGTAATAATCTTCTTTTTTTCTCACAGCTAAGTTATTCTCTCTTCTACATTACATGTACTAAAAGATGTATTTAGGGAGAATGAAATAAATTAGTTAGATATGCAATGATGTCATGTAAGAGAACAGAGCAATGATGTTTTAGATGTGCATTTACCATGTGTATAAATACCCAAATATTGTATTAGGAAAAAAAATCAATGAAATGAATTAATTGAGCATTATGCTTTAGGATCTATTCTTATATTCTTCATTTTCATCATTTATTTCCTGTCATGCCCAATTCAAATGGTTGGGGTCGTGACAAAGAGACAACTTCCTCAATACAAGCAATGAGTGGTGTATCTTCTCCACAGGGGTTAGATAAGAAGTTACACGAAGTCTGACTTGGTGTTTGGATCACTTTCCAAAACCAAAAAGGCGAGAAGGTTGGGAAAATTCAAGCAAAAGGTCCAATCTAACAGCGTACGTAACCTTGTTAGCATGATGCAAACTATGTGTTCACATGTGCGAAGAAATGGTTTGAGGGAAGCTAAGAGGCTGCGAGGCAACTTAAAAAATTGCCAAAAGTGGTCCAACCACTGTGCAGGTTGTGAAGTCAAGTTTGCAAGATGCGTAGATGCCAATTTCAATTCCCTTTAGTATTTTAACTTAAAGGAACTTTAACACACTATCCTATGCATTTCTAATGGGTGAAAAATACATTTTGATTAATAAAAATATACCACATGTCTTGTGAAGCCACACAATAGTTTTTCAAAATTGTTCCAATTACAGATACTTTCCCTTTTTAGCAAGATAAGGATGAAGGCCGCCATGAGAACTTGATCAACTTTCAATGGAACAAGTAAACCATCCAAGACTCAACGTATTTTTCAGACGGAATTAAGATAACCAGAGGTAGACAATGTTCTCCTTTAAGTCGGAAGGAGTGGTATCAAATAGTTGAGTGGGTTAATAAAAGGAATTTGTGTAATACTTGTGTTCTCAGAAGTATGATCTATTGTGCATCCTGATGGTGCAAAAGCACCATCCGCGCATACTTTGACACTTTACATGTATGCACAATGTTTTAAATTGCGATTGCGTAGGGTGTCGCGTTTTGGCTCCAAAGTCGGGTCGCGCAAATCACGTCACACATCGTGCGAGCAATTTGTGTAACATGTGCATGAGAGTATACTGAGTTATTTTCTTAAAGTGACGAAGAAAGTTGTAATTATTAAAAACTCAAAAGAAGACGAGCATACAAGTTTTTCTAATTTATATTAGATCTCTATATCTTATAAATTGGGACTTTATCTTCAACTTCCAAGTGTTTCACCCTCAATCATCTATAAAATAATATAAAATTATATCTTGATACATCCAATGAACATAATATATATAACCCGTAGCAAATCTTAAAAAACCTGATTCGAGACTCATGATCCATAAATAACTCAGAAATATGGTGAACAAGACATTACAGAGCTCAACTGGATCATCAATATCCTTAGAAGTTACCTTTAACATATCAGAAAGGTGATGAGCAACACCCAAATAGGGAATGAGATTGGGCCAGAAATATAATGATAGGAAACATGAACATAAAACATTTCTCCTACTTCTTTATCAAATCTTGGGACCGAAAACTAAGAAATGTAAAATCCAAATCAAAATGAACATATCCAACACCTCAAGAACTACATAATCCAAACAATAAAACCTAAATCTTAATTCTAGTTGAACACAAATAGAGGTATATATTTAAACAAACTCATAATAATTACATCAAGAACAAGTAGATGGTTTTTTATACAAGACAAGTGAAGCAGTGATAAAAGAGTCGAGTAGAAAAAGCTTGCTTGCATTTCAATAAAGTAAAAATTCTAAAGTTAGATATCCAAACTTGATGAAGGGTCAAATTATTTTCTGTCTCTTGTCCTAATTCCAAATCATATCCCACAAAGATAAATCAACCTATTGTCTTATGTTGTGTTTAACAAAAATATGGTCAACTAGTACACAATTGGGTGAATAAAATCCATAATGAAATCAAATAATAGTTCTTACAAATAAGTAAGTAATTCGAGTGATCAAATAAAATTCATGGTCAACCATCCCTTAGCCATAATTGATTACCATGATCGGGGGGTTGAGCTTAAATTTTATGTTATGGTTCAATCAGTTTAGAGCTTACACCCACTGCACTGCAATCACTATAATTGCTCGTTTAATTTGACCTTTAGGTATAAAATTCAGGATTTTTGTGTAATATTTCAACCTTAAGCGAGTCAAGAGTCATACATATGTAGGATTTCATACAAGACTAAAGATTCCAACCAAATTGGCACTAAAGATTAAAGTTCAAAACATAATAATAAGAAGAAAAGGAAAGTGGTGGGAAAAGTTGTCTACTAACTAACCAATACAACTATTGCATATAAAAATCTCAACATACACAAAGAATTTCATGCCAAACAAACAAACCAGTACGAAATTATTTAAAGCTGACAAGATTTTAGACCAAAGATTTTCCTTTTTCACAAATATCTCTAAAATAAACTTTAGAATCTAATAAGAAACAAAATTCTCTACTACAGATTTTCAAAAGTTTTAATTAATAATCAGAAGTTTGTGATAAAAGTTTTGATTGGTGTATAAAAATGTACTAAAAACATAGTAGACCCACTTATGTTCAAGTCTCCATAAATATTCCTCATAAATATTCTCGAGAGAATGAAAGTTCTAGAAATCATCCTCAGAGGCAAAAGAATAGCTTTAAAAGTACTCTCATGAAGAAAAATACATAAATCGATTACATATAATATAGAACATGAAAGATCTCTTCAGTTAAGGTATTTGTCCGCACAGAATTATCCTCGGAAGAAGGAAAGTTTATTGATTTAATCATCACAAGAGACCAGATTCATTTTTTAAAAAGGGGGAATTAAAACACTAACATAATGACTTGCAAGAACCAAAATCAAATCATGTATCCTAACATGTTATTATTTTCCTACACCACATGAAAACCCTAACTAAAAGAGAAATCCAACTATGGGAAAATAACAAAGCTATGCACAATAAACAAGATCGAGCGATCAAGTAAAAGACAGAATAAAGATCATATGGTTAAACCCTAAATAATAAGAATATATATAAGTAATAGGGAATTACAAGAGTATGAGACAGGTGGACGACGGTACAGTCCATGCCAGAGGAGCCACCGAAGACAGAGAAGACAACGCCCATCTTTGCTTCTCGTTAATCCACCGCCAACAACATCAGTAACCTGGACAGTACAGGCCATGTCAGCGGGTACATGTATTTAATAAATCCATCGGTGGAAGCACATGGAGATAGAAGAATTTGCCAGAGATAATCATTAGACGAAATTAAAAAACATGTCAATGATTGTCTACAAGTGTGCAGGTATTTGATTTGGTAAAGTGGACGGGTAGAGAGGTTGTCCGTGAAAGAGGGAGGGGAATAGGCAGAGGGAGGGTCACAAGGTTTAGGAATTGGGGGGAAAATCCCGCCCGACTTTCTCTATTTATTCATTATTTTTTCTTCCTTTTAATCATATATTCCAACGATTACTCATACATTCCAACGGTTATAATTGATTTGTAACAGTTTTTAACCATTACAAATTTTTAATGGATAAAATCCGTTACAAATAGAAAAACAAATCCGTTACAAAATAAGTCTTTTGGTGTAGTGTCAGTCCATTCTGGGGGAGAAGTTATATGTTTATCTAGTTGTCTCAGAGTCAACCATTAGTGTTGCCATAGTAAGAGAAGATGATGGAGTACAGAGGCCGGTATAATTTAATAGTAAAGCTCTTCAAGGGTCTGAAAAGAACTACCCTCGAATGGAAAAGTTAGCCTATGCCCTCATACATGCTTCCAGGAAGATGAAGCCATACTTCCAAGCCTACTATATGGTCATCCTCACTGATGCCTCGCTCATACAAGTCCTCCATAAGCATGAGAAGTCAGGCAGGCTGATTACCTGGGCCATCGAGTTGGGAAAATATGACATTATTTATCAACCCAGGGTTGCCATCAAAGGCAGGGACTTACAGACTTTGTAGCTGAGTTTACCTGGGAAGAGGCTGATATTGGGATTAGTAAAGAGGTTGTAGAACCAGAAAGTAACGTTTTCTAAAATTCAGACGAGGTTGTGTCAAGCAAAGCCAGAAAAGGAATAGCTGAGAATGAGGAAGACAAGTACCTCTTCAAGCAAGGGACCCTATCAGAGGGAAACTTCTCTTCAGATAAAGTCGTTTGGAACCTCTTTGTTGATGGATCATCCTGTGAAAGTGAAAGTGGAGCAGGGCTGATAGTGTCAACACCGGATGGTACCGATATTGAATATGCACTGAGGTTTAACTTCAAACCTTCGAACAACGAGTCAGAGTATGAGGCATTGATAGCAGGCCTCTCCTTGGTAAAAGATCTTAGCGTTGGCGAACTCCTAGTCCATAGTGACTCAAGGCTGATCGTCAACCAAATCCTAGGAGTGTATGAGGCCAAAGGTGAAAGGATGTCCAGATATCTGAAGAGGGTGGGAATGATGCTAGAAAGCTTCAGAGTAGTGAAGATGAAGAGGATACCACGGCTAGACAACAGTCGGGCTGATGCACTAGAAAGGGTGGCCTCAGCAACAAGGACAAACATCACAAGAACAGTACCAGTCGAGATTCTGCTCAAACCGACCATTGAAGAAGAAGAGGTTGCCAGACCTTGCCTTAATTTGAATCTAGGAGCCTCATGGATGGACCCTCTTATCATATACATCAAAGAGAGAGACCCACCGAGTCAAAGTCAGAGAGAAGAAAACTGAGGTTCAGAGTTATGAAATTCTCAATTGTGGGAGATGTCTTGTACAAGAAGGGGTTCCTACTCCCCCTCATAGGGTTGTGTTTTTTTTTTAACTTTCCAATTTTTTTGATTTCTGATCTGATTTTTTTCGAATTTGGAATGAAATTTAGTTTGTCGATTTCCGATTTTCTGAAAAAAATCGGATCGAAAATCAGAAATAATTCTGAATTTCTGATTTTTCGATTTTTTCGAAACTATGCCGATCCGATTTTTTTTCAAATTTTTCCGAATTATTTCTGATTTTTTCGAAATTATTTTCTAATTTCCGATTTTTCCGATTTTTTGAAAATTTCCCATATCCCATATCAGTTGGGAGAGGGAGAGGGCTCCAAAATATGCTCTATAAAAGGAGAGTATACTCCAAACTTCTACACAAATGAAAAAATGGGTCAAATCCTCTTGTATTTACATGTTGGGTTAAGCCATTTTCTTTGTTTCTTTAAAATGGGAATTTCGAGTAATCGAAAATCCATAGTTTATTTTTTTGAAATTTTGGAATTTCCAAAATTTCTGAATTTTTAATATATTTTGTGAATTTTCAATTTTTTACGATTTTTCGATTTTTTCAAATTCATATTTTTTTTAATATTCCAAAAAAATCGGATCGGAAATCAGAATAGTTATTTTATTTCTGAAAAAATTGGAATTTTTTTCGATGAGGCATTTTCCGATCCGATCCGACCGAAACACAGCACTACCCCCTACTCAGATGTGTCCACCCTTCAGAGGTTCCACACATCTTTCACGATGTGCATGAGGGATCTTATTCCAGTCACATAGGGGGAAGACCCTTAGCTAAGAGGATAATCACCCAAGGGTACAAGTGGCCGACCTTAGCTAAAGATGCAGCTGCATATGTGAAGAAGTGTGGTAAGTGCCAGAGGTTCTCCACCATCCGTCATCAACCTCATCAACCTATGACGTCAATCAGCTCACCTTGGCCTTTTGCAATATGGGGAATTGATTTGGTAGTTCCATTGCCAAGAGCTACAAACAACTATCGATTTTTGATATTGATTACTTCTCCAAACGGGTAGAGGCTGAGCCAATGATCACAATCACCGAGCAGAAGACCTTCCAATTCATCTGAAAGAACATCATATGCAGGTATGGTCAGCCAAACACCCTCATCTAAGATAATAGAACCCAGTTAAAGAATGTTTCCTTAGAGAAGTTCTGCAAAAGAGTAGGGATCAAGCAGTTCTTCTCTTCTCCCGGCCGACCCCAGGAAAATGGTCAGATTGAGGTCACAAACCGAACAATCCTTAATGGGATTAAGAAGAGGTTGGAAGAGGCCAAAGGGAGATGGACATAGGAGGTATATTCAGTGTTATGGGCCTACAGAACGACAACAAAGACCCCAATGGGAGAGACTCCATTTATGTTAGCCCATGGCTCAGAGGCTGTCATCCTTACAGAGGTAGGCCTTCCCACCCATAGGGTTCAGACCTATGACCCTAAGAAGAATGTGGAAGAGAGAAGACTTGATCTTGACTTGATCGAGGAAAGAAGAGAAGATATAGAGATAAGGCAGGCAGCCTACCAGCAGAGAACTGTGAAATTCTACAACCAAATGGTGAAATCAAGGCCTATAGTTGTGGGAGACCTAGTCCTGAAGAAGACGTTGCAAAAAGCAAACAAGCTCCATCCAAACTGGCATGGTCCTTACAGAGTTATTGATGAGGTTGTGGCTGGTACCTACCGGCTAGAAAATCTTGAAGGAGAACCTTTCTCCAATCCATGGAATGCCGATCACTTGAATAAATATTACATATGATGTTGCAGTTCCTTCTTTGTAATACATGTATCATTTTATGAAGAGGATGTTAATGAAAAAAATAGCAATGTTGTGTTACTATTGTTATATGCTTAAACATCATTAGTTTGGTGGTAATTTATGAGGTGAAACATCATTATATGGTGACCTCAGACCTTAAACATCATTAGTTTGGTGGTAATTTATGAGGTGAAACATCATTATATGGTGATCTCACACCTTAAACATCAATAATTTGTGAAAATTATGAGGTAAACATCATAATTTGATGACCTCGGACCTTAAACATCATTAGTTTTGTGGTAATTTATGAGGTGAAACATCATTATATGGTGATCTCAAACCTTAAACATCATTAATTTGGTGAAAATTGTGAGGTAAACATCATAATTTGATGACCTCATACCTTAAACATCATTAGTTTGGTGGTAATTTATGAGGTGAAACATCATTATATGGTGACCTCAGACCTTAAACATCATTAATTTGGTGAAAATTATGAGGTAAACATCATAATTTGATGACCTCAGACCTTAAACATCATTTGTTTGGTGAAAATTATGAGGTAAACATCATAATTTGATTACCTCAGACCTTAAACATCATTAGTTTGGTGGTAATTTATGAGGTAAAACATCATTATATGGTGACCTCAGACGTTAAACATCATTAATTTGGTGAAAACTATGAGGTAAACATCATAATTTAATGACCTAATACCTTAAACATCATTTGGTGGGTGAAAATTATGAAATAAACATCATAATTTGATGACCTCAGACCTTAAACATCATTAGTTTGGTGGTAATTTATGAGGTAAAACATCATTATATGATGACCTCAGACCTTAAACATTATTAATTTGGTGAAAATTATGAGGTAAACATCATAATTTGATGACCTCGGACCTTAAACATCATTTGTTTGGTGAAAATTATGAGGTAAACATCATAATTTGATGACCTCAGACCTTAAACATCATTAGTTTGGTAGTAATTTATGAGGTAAAACATCATTATATGGTGAGCTCAGATCTTAAACACCATTAATTTAGTAAAGTACGAGGTGAAACATCATATTATGATGTCCTCAGACCTTAAACATCATAAGGGTAAGCATCATTATACGGTATCCTCAGATTTTAAAAAACATGCAAGGGAAGACACACTCAAAGAAGCAATATAGTATGAATAAGACGGTATTAATGATTACCATTGAACATTCAAAGAGTTACAAATCAAATGTACCAAGATGCCATCAGAGTTCACAAAAGTGAAGAGGTGTAGACAAGAAAGAAAATAAAAATTACAACTGGAAAGCTTCACAAGGTAAGACCTAATTATCTATAGCTACAGTCGGGTCTTCTTGGATGACGTTGGTCACCTCAGTCGTATCATCCTGAGGATTAGCCTCTTCAGTTTTAATGACTTCATGACTCCCTGAGGCCTAAACCCACAAAGTCTAAACCCACAAAGTCACCTAAGCCTAAACCCATAAAGTCTGAGGCAGTCAGACTCCCTGACTCTTTTTCCTTGGAGGCTGCCCATTTACCAATTGCTTTGATACCTCTTTCAGGGTATTCAAAGCCAAAACTGATGAACTCATCAGAGACCTTATAGTCTTCAATGATCTTCCCTGATGCATCCTCTAAGGCAGCCTTGATCGCAACATCCACCTTAGTCTGAAGGGCATCATCTTTAGCCTTCAGAGCTACTTCGTGGTCCTTCCTGACCTTGGCCATGTCCTTGCCCCTCTACTTAACAAGCTCATTCACCTTGTCAGCCTCCTTCAACTCTGCCTTCATACGTTCAACCTCTGTATTTAAAGAGGCTTAAACCTTCTGAGATTCTTGACCCTTCTCTATGAGAGGCATCTTTGTCAGGGTCCAGTCAATAAAATGATGCATGGACAAGATACCCTAGAATGGAAAGTCAAACGTATGAATGTGGGCTATAACTTACAAAATAATTGAGGTTACACTTAAGAAGACAAATGATCAGAAATTAGTACCTGAATTCACCTATGGAGGGTAAACTCGACCAACAAAGGTATTTCTAGAGAGTGTAGGAAATGCTTATCCTCTTTAGTCATTACAACGCCGATAACATCAGCAGCCTTCAGATCGTGGCCAATTAGGCTATCACTTATCTTTAACTGAGAAAGACGAGCTGCCAGGGCATCGTCTGAAGAGATGGGAATGGCATGATCCCCTTTTTGGGTCTTGTTTGACCTCTGATGTTCTGAGCTTGTTGTGGTCTTCCTCTTCTTCATAACATCGGCCTTGGATGAGTCGACGTTCTTTTGGGTGGAAGGAGGTGGTGTATTTTGGTCAGCCTTCTTCATCAACTTTATAAGACTGGGAGCACACATTTCCAAGAGGTCGTACGATAAGCCTTTAGGGCGCTCTGTAAAAGACATTCGAGTTAGTAAATCAGAGGCATGAAAAGTAAGAGCTACAACTTGTGAAAAATGAGACTTACGAAGCTCTGTCAAATAACCACCCCCCAATCCCATCTGAGAGAGGTAGTAAGGGGTCATTAGATGTTCATAATTTACTAGACGACCATGATCCCCCGATTTTGAAGATCCTTAACCTTTTGAAGATTATCCTGGCTAAGTCTAAAGTCAACTTTAGCAGTAAATGAGACCTTCCCCCGTCTCAGAGGGGTCGTTGTAACAGACATTCCAGAAGCCTCATGGGGACTAAATTCCCATGCCCCAGATGCAAAGAAATACTGAGGTTTCTAGTTGTGGTTTGAGGTCTGGGTAACCAACAACATTTTCTTTTCTGACTTCCTAGCTAAGAAGTGGTAATAGCTAGGGTGGTTTTTGGCAGAGAAAAGGATGTAATAACCTGTGAAGACCCTAACCGGAAGGTCTGAATGGTGGACATCCCTCCAAAGGACGATGACCCGAATTATGACCCTCCAGGCATTAGGGGATAATTGTGAAGGGGCTAGGTTTATGTGGGATAATATGGATATGATAGAAGGGTGGATAGGAAGACAGAAGCCCAACTTAAACATCTGCTCATACACGTATATCTCCTAATCTTGGCCTGGGCAATTGGTCGCTCACCCCTCAGAGGTCTCCTAAGGCCTAATTTGATTGATCACAGATAAAATAAGTAAATTAAACAAGACAAATAGATTTTTAAAGTGGTTTGGCTCAATGGAATAGCTTACGTCCACTGTTATGTATTGATTTCCTTGAATTGTTTTTTCAGTCCCTTGTAATGAGGGTGTTACAATGTATTTGTAGCCCAAGAGGGTTATTGATAGTTGTTAGGCATTTACATCAATACATAATGATCATTAAATATACTACTACGGTCTCTTTACTAGTTATACAGGTTGTATGACTGTTATCGCTTCGTTGGCTATGCAGGTTGGATTTTCTACAGTTGGTCGGTCTTCTCAGTTGGTCGGGCTGCCTTGTTGGTCGGGTTGCCCTGTTGGTCAGACTTTTGCATCATGCTGACTTGGATTTGTGCCACATTGGATGACACGTGTTGGCTTATAATTAGTCCACGTAAGGTGCTAAACTTTGGTATCAACAATTCCCATAACCATAAATAAGTAATCATATATGTCGGAAATAAGTAAGCCCAAGCCATGAGTCTCTCTTAGACATTATAATCATAGACATCGTAAACACACACACACACACACACATATATATATATATATATATATATATATATATATATATATATATATATACACACACACACTAGGGTATGCCCGTGCCTGAAGGCACGATGAACATTTTGAAAAAGTACGTAATCGCAAAACAATAAAAATTTCCAAAGTAAGTAATTACAAAACGAAAACAATTTTGTTCCCCCAACAAACCAAAGTGTTATGTTGTATATAATTTAAACATTATATAAACAAAATCATTAATTCAACTCAATTCGTGAGAATAACACCAATACTTAAGTCGAAAAGTTTTATTATATAACATAAATAATCGTAAACAATTTTAAAAAAATTAGCCGGAGTTTCCTCTATTTATATGACTAACCATCACGTTTAAGAAATAAAAAAATAATCCAAAAATAATATTCAAAGAGATAATTTATCAGTCAAAATTAAATATTTATAGTCTGTTATGTATCGCCTTTATGGGTCCATCAATAAAACAAAATGCGACATATGTTGATGCTCCCGATATCACTAAATCATCAGTTCTCAGTGCTGCTCCTTCACATCATCGTGACAACCACGTCCTACAAAATGAAAAGATTGGACAATTAAAATTTAAATACTTTATACACAAACACATAACGTCAATTCGTCTTACAAACACATGACGTAACTAATTGTTTAGTCGTAAAAAAAGTTAATAGCAACGTAAATGGGGACCAAGATATATCTATGTTGTAGCCTCACATACAATTGTTTCCAAAACTTGCTACATGCATAGAAATATATGAGTTGTAAGCTAATAAGAGACTTATAAAATTTACAACATATTGGCACAATTGAAGGACTCCAATTTTAAATATCTTTCAAATATAAAATGAATTTCCTTTTAAGATGCGGAATAAAGATGGCTCAAAACAACACACACAAACAACAAATTTTAATTTCTTTCAAATTAAAATTTAACTAAACTCAAAGTGAAATTAAATAAACCAACAAAATACATTTTCACTTAAACCAAATTAATTCAACTCAAGTCCTAGAAATTTGCCTAGCATTAATTGATTCAATTTTGCAAATTAGGACAAACCAAATTTTAACAAATTAAATAATGACTTGAATTAAATTAATTTCAATGTTACCCAAAACATAATTAGCACATTTTATCTTTTTACCTAAGCATGCATCTAAGGTGAATATTGCAAAATATTAAATAAATAAACAATCTCACTATGCCGGGATGTACGAGGAAAAACCCACAACGGAAAAAAAACATCTGATGGCCCTAGCCTTAAGTCCACTAAGTATGGTTTTATGATTACAAGACAGATGACTTACACAACTCGACTTGACTCCGTCCAAGCCCCTGATGCGTTTTCTTGTAACTACCTCCGCCTAGACGACAATCCCGTACTCCACCCGAACCTTGGAGTCCACCAATGAAGTTTTAGGAACAACCGTCAACCACACATGATGCCTTTCACCATGTGAGAATGCCGCAGTAAAATAACTAACTTCTTCTTTTATGGAATGTAGAAGTAAATCCAAACTTTTCTTCTTTGAGGTGTAGTGAGAACTCGGTGCCAACCACTCCAAGCAAATATATATATATATATATATATGTGTGTGTGTGTGTGTGTGTGTGTGTGGAAACTTGGAATAAACAAACTATGGGTGTAAACAAAAGTGTTTAAGAATGATTTCTTTGAAAAATAAACACTCAAAACTTGAACCTTTTCATGGAGAAAAAAAACTCTCAAAAACTCTCACTAGGAGATTGTGGAAGATGATTTTTTTTTTGCCAAGGTTGGTTCCCACACATATTAATTCTGTCAAAAAGTAGTGGGAACAAAAGTAGTGGAAAGGTGGAGAAAACTGCCAAGTAATTTTTTCGCCGGAAATCTCGTTCGAACGAGATTTTCGTTCGAACGAAGTCTCGTTCGAACGACCCTTCTAACGAAGTTCCAGTGGCCATAAGGGAAATTTCGTTGGCAAACTCGTTCGAACGACAATATCGAATGAAGTAACAGATTCTAAAAAATTCGATTTTAAGCCCAAAAACTTTATAAGCATACACCCAATAAATTTCCAAGGTCCTATATATATATAAAATGCATTCACACCTTAGGATCATTGGAACCAATGTTGATGACGTAGAAACGAGGAACAATAAACCCGACATTTGATGAAGCTTTGTAATCTTAGCCGCTACATATTCAACTATTACGTCATAGGATTGGTTGGATACACTTGAACACTATCCTATAACTAAAATGTTTTTTTTCGGGATTGAGCCAAAACTACAAATGACTCATTTGGAAATTTGTGTCCTTACAAATCTCCCCCTTTGGCTATTCCGGGACAAAACCGAAAACAAAATCCTAAAGGGACGTCAAGCTTTTCTAGACTCAAACATCCCACCCAAACTTGACTCAAGACCCAAGGATCAATTTCTTTGCCGATGAAAGTTGCCACTAGAATAATTCCTACACACTTAAGCAAACTATCAAACGCATAGGGAATATCAAAATATGTTAAATGCATGTAAAGTAAACACTCCTCCTAAATTAATTATCCTTTATCAACAATGATCAACCTAAGAAGATGGCGCTCTCCCCCTAAGTAAAATCTCCTAAACTAAGATATGATAATAATAGGAATAAATACCATTTCTCCCTTATCATTCTCCCCCTTTTTGGTCAGGAATAGACAAAGGATAAAAACTAATTTAAACACGATGAAGCTTAAAGAGATAAGAACATGAAAGCATATGGGCAACAAAATCATAACTAATCCATACAAATAATAAAGGATACCAATGAAGATGAAAAAAAAAATGATTCCAATGTGATACATAAGATACTAAGCATGGATTATCAACAATAATATGCAATAAGTTAGATACCAATTATAAATTGGAAGCATAGATGGACTAGAAAGCAAGGCAAAAAAACATAATGCCATATATATGTAGATATAATGAATATCACTAACGCATGTGCTCATATATATAGGTATAAACATCACACATGACACAAAATACATTAATCTTTTCACACTCGTATGGAAAAAATGAGTCATATGAAAATGGAAGTGTAGGGGTGTGAACTAATAACAATTAAATTTAGACCCAATCACTTCAAACATGTCCACGGAGTTCTCATTTGATTACAAACTTTATCACATTTTAATATAACCTCATGTGATAATATAAATTGAACGCAATGAACAAATATACACAATTCATACAGGCCTAGAATTTTGATGATTCTACAAACCAATAGAGTCATGACAAAGAAAGGACAACTAGGATAAACGGACATTGTGCAAACCATTGATATACCATCCAAACCCCCTAAAAATAAGCATATAGTTTTGAATGACTATATCAATTAGACAAAATAGGCCTTGGCAAATTATTTTTCTTTTAATGCCATATTTTATTTTTAGGCCTTTGGACCACGTATTTCTTTTAGGTCCATTCCAAACGGTGGCTTATTCGCAAATGAATAAATCATTCTGGAGCCCTTCCCCATGCACATTTATATATAACATTTTTATGTCTCACACAAATCTCTCCTGCAACGGATTTTAACATGCACTACTCCTCCTATGTCACATAATATGTAGATGACTAGATTGGTACGAGAACACCTCACAAAATCTCAAATATAACATGTGAAGTTGAAATTTCAAGAGAGCTCGTGCATGTGTGAATTGAGGTATATAAAAGTAGAATCCATTTAAGCAACATAAAATCCAACTACTCCATATAAGCATGGTAAAGAACATTTTAAGGATTGACAATCTTAACCAAAAGTTCTAGCCACATGGAAGCGAAAAGGAAGGGATTCAAACACAAGAATATGCCACGTAAAGTGTGTCAAACTAAAATTACACACAAAATAAAAATCTTTTTGAGTTTTTGAAATTTTTAACCAAAAATAAAAATATTTACTCAAAAGACAAACAAAATCTTTTTGTACTTTTCATTTAATGCAAACATAAAATGAACCAAATATAGTACAAAAGATAAATAAAAATCATAATTCTAGCATGAGATATGTGGTAAAGCAATGACTAGAAAATGATTAAACAAGCATACATTTAGCATGATAATATAACACGAAGTACAAAATCTAAAATATGCAAACAACTAACACATTCAACCTTTAGATTTAGCAAGTGAGGAAGTATGTGAAAGTAAATGAGAATAAAAAATCCTATCTTGTAAAGCTACCAAGTCGGATCTCCTAACCCAAACTAATGACGAATGATGATCTCGGGGTGTAGGGATCTTGGCTACCTCGGTTTCCTTACAATGGGATTTGCTAGGACATCATTTAAGATCAAAATAAAATTTTCTAAGATGACCTTTTCGACCACAATGTGAACACCTAAAGTCTCGGCGAAAAGATTTACTTAAGGAATGATCTCTAAAGGTTGTCCTAGGTGATTCTCCTAAAGCATGGGTTTTGGCTTTAGAAGTAGATTCATTACAAGTATCGAAGCCTAAACCACATGTGTCATTTTTAATTTGGATCGTTCCTAATATTTTATCTAATTTCTTCGAACGACACTCCAAATCAAATTTGACTTTACTAGAGTCTTTTAATTTATTATCTAATTATAAAATCCTAGACTCTAACAAAATATTTCTGTAATACCCCGTATTTTTATGCTATATTAATTTGGGGATTTATTAAATTTAACGTGAATGATTTATTTAATAAAAATCCGAAAATTAATTATGTTATAATTATTAACGTGACGAGAGTTAGTAATTATGGGAAATTTGTTGAATATTACAAATGAGCAAAGTAATAAATTATATTGGTTATATTGAATGTCATGAGTGAATTAAATGACAATTTCGGAAATTTAAGTCGGGACGTGCCCGTGTCACGTCGGGACTAATTTTGTTAATTAAAAAGTGAATAGTTTATAAGTTGTTCGTATGGTCATTTTGAGTGCACCAACGCGTCCGGAAGGGTCGAGATAGTCAGAAAAGTGTACCCGGGGGTTTAGTTTGGGTCTCGGGGCGTTTTTAGGCCTAATTGGTACCCCGGGAGGGCAATTTAGTCATTTCACCTTTTTGGGTAATTAAACCCACGAATTTCAGCAACCTATATCATCCATTTAGGTTAGTCGTTTAGGGTTAGAATATTCAGAACACAAGTGACGGCCCTTGGAGAAGAGAGGAGAGAGCTCCAAGGCAATTCAAGGCCAAAAAGTCACCGGTTTGCACCGCCGCCACCACCAACGCGTAGATCGCGAGAAGGGGAACGCAACCACACCGGATTCGTTTGCAAACCAGACTTCTGAAAATCCCAGGCAAGTATTTATCTTGCGTATTTTCGTTAGTGCAATCCTCATGTTAGTTTAGGAATGATTAGAGATGATAAATATGGAAGAAAACCCAATTTGTGTTAGGAAAATGCATGTAGTATTGATTTATATGAGATTCTGGAATCCTTGCCATGTAGAGGAATATAACCCACGAAATTTTGATGTTAAATTAGAAGGAAATTCTGGTAAAAACAGATTATAACCTTGATTAAGAAAAACTCTAGGGTTCTTGATGATTAGATGGGATTTTGGGTCGATTATCCATGTTTAATGTTAGATATACACATGCTTTATGTTGAAAACATCTGGTATATTGTTATAATGATAGTAGTAGGATTTTTGGGACGTTTAGAATAGAAAAACATGGTTTTGGATGAAGAAAATTGGTAGAACCCGTAACTGCACTTCTGCAGAATTTTCGCAGACCTGCTTGATCGATCGATTAAGCCTAGAGCTTCGATCGATCGAAGGTTCGATCGATCGAACCCCAAACCTCAATTGATCGACCCCTCCTGGAAGACTCCTATTTCCCTTGTTTAATTAGTTAAATTAAGTTATCGCAAAATAATTCTTGGGAATTCTTAATGAAATGTTTTGGGAGATAGGAAAGACCAGTAGGACATATGTATAAGTGTTGAGAACTTTATTATAAGATGAGAATCTTGTTTTTGGGATAATTATATAATGAACGATGAAACTACGTATTTCAAGTGAGAGGTTGCGACGAATAGCTACGATAGTAAATAGAGGTATTCCTACTGAATTTTCTACTTGGAAGGATAGAGTCCACGAATGTCACGTATTAAGTGAGAAAACCCTTCTAGTTAAGGTTAGAGATGAAACCTTATACGTAATACTAATAATGTGAAATTAAGGATAAATGTTGTAATTATGGGTGACGAGAGGAACCTATATTAAAATGATAAGAGTGGTATATTTATATGATTGTGTGTACATATATTATATGCATATGAAAAACATACCGCGCTACTTGCTATCCTTGAGGTTACCGCGCTGGGACAGTCTTATCTCGATGGTACCTTTATGGGGGATATTGACTTGTACCCTAGAAGATAGATATCCTTGGTACAGGCTATCGAATCGATAGTTTAGACGGTCCTAAGAGACGCGAGTATGTGCCATCCTCTTAGAGACTTGGAATCTATGCTTCGCCTCGATATTATTTGTGTATGTGTTAATACGGTTCGAGAGTGATTCCGAACTCGTATTCCCCTTGATATGAGTGGTAGGGGGTTTGGATAGTAGAAGTATGCACGCCCCATAGTTTTATGTGGGGTGCTGTTATTTTATATATATTATACGAGTAGTTAATATATATATGAGATTTGGAAATTTGAAACTGCCTACTGTGATTTGATAAGTAGGACATGGTTGATGACTCAAATAGTAAATACTTGTTTTGTGAAAGTATAATTTGTTACTGAGAAACTTTATAAATTAATAAAAGCTAAAACAAGAGTTGTGCTGCAAATTGGAAGTATTCTTTTTAAACAATAATATTGTTCGGTTTTGAAATCTTATGAGTAAGTTAATATACGCTAAATTATTGGGAAGGTTAGTAATGATAAAATGATAAGATAAACCATTGGGAAGGTTAGTGCGATAGGTGTGCACATTAGAAGAGAGGTGAGTATTTCTCAAGAGAGTGACGCATTAATATGTTGTTGCATTGGCCTGTATCAATTTAAATACTTGCTAAACGTATTTTAGAATCAAACACACTTTCGGGCTCTAACCCGTTTCTCTCTCTCTCTCTCTCTCTCTCTCTCTCTCTCTCTCTCTCTCTCTCTCTTGTATATATATGTATGTATTACAGGTGCCCAGCCACAGGGGCGTCTTGCTTAGGATCTCTTGGAAGGAACGCGCTGCAGCTTAGGTGGGAGTTGCAGGTCTCTTGATTAGACGACTTCGTTCATTCGGATCCCCTCTTAGTACTTTCACTAGTTGAGCATGTGTAGCTCTTTCCATTATTCCATTGTTATTGGACATTTATATTTCAGTTATTTCCAGTATTGTTCTATGGATTTATTCAGTTTGGATTTCTGACTTTAGTTTGACATTCGATTGACGAATGTATTATATTATTTGGTTTATATTGCAGAATTTAATATGGTGTGATTCTTACTTATTGAATGTTGTTAATAAAATAAATGTTTTTCTTTAAATAAAATTTGGAAAGTATGTATGAAAATGGTTTTGACACTTAGCTTAATTATTTAGGGTGTTAAATTGGAAAATGTATTTTTATCGACAGTGATGCTGAGAATGAACCAACTGTTTAACTTGATTTAATTTAATAAAGGAGTGATCGCCCGGTATTTAATTAGGCGGGGTGTCACAGGTGGTATTAGAGCATCAGGTTCTAGTGTCCATAGGATCTGTACGGCTTATTTCGCTTTCAACTTAACGTTATTTCTATAGAGCCCTATTTTTAGGATTGTTGTATTCTTGCTTTTACGTTTAAGTCTTCAGCTATTTGAGATTTGATGATAACTGTAGACTAATAAACTTGTTCACGTTTCAGATGCCTTCGAGACGTGCTCCGAAAGATAGGCGTGCCCAAGCCGAGCAGTCAGCAGCTCCGGCACCTGGCATAATGAATGCAAACGAAGTAGCCGCCATTGTTTCTCAGGCGGTGAATGCCGCGATAACAGTGATTCAGCAGGCTCCACCCCAGGTTCAGGCAGTGGCGCTAGTACCAGCACAACTTCCATCTGCATGGGAGAGGGTTCAGGATGCTTTTCAGAAAGCGCATCCCCCTGAGTTTTCTGGTAGCTCCGATATTGTTACAGTTAGCCAATGGAAGAAGGACATCCAGCGGCATCTCCGTATGTATGAGTGCACTGATGTGAAAAAGCAGTTATTGGCTTCCTTTAAGCTGGTGGGAGCCGCATTGCAGTGGTGGGAGTCCACTACCACTTTGGAGGAGAGGGACACGATCCCTATTCAGTTGTTCTGGGAGCGGTTCGACCGCAAGTATTTTCCACCCGCAGTACAGACTGAGATGAGGTAGAAATTACTAAATCTGAAGCAGGAGAACCTTACTGTAGCTGAGTATGAGGAGGAGTTCATGAGACTTCTCACAATTGTGCCAGACGAGGCACCTACTGAGAGCAAAAAGATTATGCTGTTTGTCGACGGGTTAGCTTGGAGGATCCGTCAGCACCTGATTGGAAATTTATCCCTGAGTACTTTTACTGATGTACTCAATGCCGCATTGCTACATTTCCAGGATCACCACTTCCATATGCAGGGAAGCAAGATAGCAGGAGAGTCCAGCCAGCAGGGCAGGACCGGGGGTAATAGTGCCAGTGGGACACCATCTCATGGACAGACTCGTCAGCACGAGCAGAGTTCCCATCAGGGGGACCCTGCTAAGCGATTCCGTTCAGGTGATTCTAGGCAGGGATTCGGGGGTTTCAGGCAGGGCCAGCAGGGCCAACACCGACCGCAGGGCCAGCAGCAGGGCCAGTAGGGCCAACAGCGTACACATCAGGGCCAGCAAGGCCAGTGGCGTGGAGGTAATGGCCAACAGGGCCGTGGACAGCAGGGTCAGAGGGGAGGTAACTTCAAAGGCCGATGTTTTGGGTGCGGTAAACATGTCCATAGGCGTCAGGATTGCCCAGAGGGCGATAGGGCCCCACAGCAACAGGGAGGCCGTAATGAGCCACAGAGACCACTTTTTCCACCAGCCCTCCCAGCTCCAGCCCAGGTGCCATCCCTACCAGCCATTCCAGCAGCTCCAGTGCAGCTGGGGCAATTACAGTATGTACGTGTCTATAACGTCCACCAGGCAGCAGCTCCACAGGCACCACCCACGATTGAGGGTATGTTTCCTATCCATGGTACTATGGGTCGGGTTTTGTTTGATACGGGGGCAACGCATTGTTTTATAGCTACGCATTTTGCGAAGTCATTAGGGTTGTTAGCCACAATAGAGAGCACCGTGACGTGTGTCGACTCACCAATGGGGAGTGGGTCACTTATTTTCTATATATGCCGGGGAGTGGGGGTAGAGATTGGTGGCTTGGTATTACCTACAGACATGTTAGTCTTAGACATGCACGAGCATGATGTGATTATTGGTATGGATTGGCTCGCAGCTTATAGAGCCATGATTGATTGCTTCGGTGGGAGCATTGTTTTTACCATTCCGGGGCAAGAGATGTTTGTAGTGGCGATGCCTCGTCCAAAGGGAGGTTCGACCGCTCATTTGTATTACATAGAGGAGGATACCTCTAAGGAGGTTGTGATTCCCTTATATTCGATCCTAGTTGTCAGGGAATATTCCGATGTGTTTCAGGAGATACCAGGCCTACCCCCCAATCGAGAGATAGACTTTGTTATAGATTTATTGCCAGATACGAGACCTATAGCACGCGCACCGTACCGTATGGCGCCGACAGAGATACGAGAGCTACGGGATCAAATAGAGCAGATGTTAGGTCAGGGCTTCATTCGTAGGAGTACGTCACCTTGGGGCGCTCCAGTTTTGTTTGTGAAGAAGAGAGATGGTTCACTAAGATTGTGTGTGGACTACCGGGAGCTGAACAAGGTCACGATACGGAATAAATATCCGTTACCCCGAATCGATGATCTGTTCGACCAGCTGAGGGGAGCAACTTTCTTTTCGAAGATAGATCTGAGGTCGGGGTACCATCAGTTACGTATTAGAGAGTAGGATGTTTCAAAGACTGCCTTCTTGTCGAGATATGGGTCCTATGAGTTCAGGGTGATGCCGTTCGGACTCACAAATTCCCCAGCCATTTTCATGGACTTGATGAACCGAGTATTCAGAGAGTTCTTGGATCAGTTTGTCATCATCTTCATAGATGACATCTTGATTTATTCACACTTCGAGGAGGAGCATGACGAGCACTTGAGGCAGGTTCTTTAGACTCCCCGAGAGCATCAGTTTTATGCTAAGTACGAGAAGTGTGGATTTTGGTTGCGAGAGGTACAGTTCTTGGGCCATGTTATTTCTGAGCAGGGGATAGCAGTTGACCCGAGTAAAGTGTCAGCGATGAGGGAGTGGGGACAGCCCACGACACCGACGGAAGTACGTAGTTTCTTGGGATTAGCCTGATACTACAGGATATTCATTCGGGGATTCTCCAAAATAGCGGGTCCATTGACGAATCTGACTCGCAAAGGGGTACCATATGTTTGGGATGACGCTTGTCAATTGGCTTTCGACGAGTTGAAAGACAAGCTTACTTCAGCGCCAGTCCTTGCTTTACCGAAACCGGGTGTGAAGTACCTGGTTTACATCGATGCGTCTTTACGGGGACTTGGAGGAGTACTCCAGCAGGAGGAGAAGGCTATAGCTTTTGCTTCCCGCAAGCTTAAGACGCATGAGAAGAATTACCCCACCCACGACCTGGAGTTAGCAGCGATCGTCTTTGCTTTGAGGATATGGAGGCACTATTTATTGGGGGAGAAATTCCGTTTGTTCACAGACCATAAGTCACTGCAGTACATGTTCACTCAGCGAGAGATGAATATGCGTCAGCGCAGATGGCTAGAGTTTGTGAAGGACTACCAGTTCGATATACAGTATCATCCGGGGAAGGCCAACGTAGTTGCTGATGCGTTGAGCCGTAGACCAGTAGACGATGTAGCGGATGTCTGCAAAGAAAAGTGGAAGGAGTTGGGTCACCAGGATGCAGTGGCACGTTCTTTCATATCCGTGATGTCAGTCACACCCGAAATTGTTACGAGGGTGATACAGGCACACACCACAGACCCGTTTTGCCAGGAACAGATTGTGCGACTTCTAGCCGAGGGTGATGAGTCCTATTCTGTTAGTTTTGATGGAGGTTTGAGGTTTAATGGGAGATTGGTGGTTCCAGAAGGATCCGAACTACGTCATGCAGTGATGACTCATTCTCATGGGTCCCGATTTGCAGTACATTCGGGAGGCGATAAGATGTACCAGGATATGAGGCGACAATACTGGTGGAGTGGGATGAAGAAGGACATCGTCGAGTTCGTGTCCAAGTGTTCTACCCGCCAACTGGTAAAGGTGGACCACCAGAAACCGTCAGGATTGCTTCAGCCATTGGAAGTACCCGCGTGGAAGTGGGAGAGTATTTCCATGGATTTTATTACAGGGCTGCCTACATCACAGTGGGGCCACGATTTTATCTGGGTGATTATAGACCGTTTGACCAAGGTGGCTCATTTTTTGCCGGTGCGAACAGATTATACCACGGGTCAGTATGCTCAGTTGTTCATCGCGAAGATTTTCAGATTACACGGGGTGCCCCTAAATATTGTGTCAGATAGGGACAAGATTTTCGTGTCACGTTTTCGGGAAAGCTTTCAGGAGGCTATGGGTACTGAGTTGAGGTTGAGTTCAGCTTACCACCCACAGACAGATGGACAGACAGAGTGTACTAATCAGATGTTAGAGGATATGCTACGCATGTGTGTTCTCGATTTTGGAGGAGGTTGGGAGCCACATCTTCCACTGGTAGAGTTTGCTTATAATAACTCTTATCAGTTTACGATTGGTATGGCTCCATTTGAGGCTTTGTATGGTAGGCCTTGTCGTTATCCAACTTGTTGGCTCGAGGTGGGGGACAACAAGTTGCTAGGACCAGAAGTGATTCAGGAGAACTCCGCGAGGATTGAGATAATCAGGAGTCGTATTCGGGTAGCCCAGGACAGGCAGAAGATCTACGCCGATGCGAAACGGTTCTTCCGGGAGTTTAATGTGGGAGATCAAGTGTTATTGCGTGTATCTCCTATGAAGGGAGTGATGAGGTTCGGGAAGAAGGGGAAGTTGGCTCCGAGGTACGTGGGACCATTTCCCATCATCGAGAGGATTGGGCCGGTTGCATACAGGTTGGGACTGCGAGAACATTTACATCGCATACATGATATATTCCACATATCGTCGTCGAGACGATATTTTTGGGATGATATGGCCCATACTCACATTGCGATAGATGAGATAGACTTACAGTCTGATAGCTCTTACGAGGAGAGACCAGTGGCTATTCTAGACTATAGTGAGAGGAGATTGAGGTCGAAGATAGTTCCACTTGTGCGAGTCCAGTGGGAGCATCATAATGTGGAGGAATCCACTTGGGAGCGTGAGGCCGATATACGCGAGAGATATCCAGAGTTGTTTTTACCAGGTATGCCTTATTTTCCGAATTTCGGGACGAAATTTCGTTATTAGGGGGAAATTATGTAATACCCCGTATTTTTATGCTATATTAATTTGGGGATTTATTAAATTTAACGTGAATGATTTATTTAATAAAAATTCAGAAATTAATTATGTTATAATTATTAACGTGACGAGACTTAGTAATTATGGGAAATTTGTTGAATATTACTAATGAGCAAAGTAATATATTATATTGGTTA
This sequence comes from Sambucus nigra, assembly GCA_949130495.1. NCBI lineage: Eukaryota > Viridiplantae > Streptophyta > Magnoliopsida > Dipsacales > Adoxaceae > Sambucus > Sambucus nigra. The sequence continues at coordinate 503,648,254 of OX422221.1, read as the reverse complement.
TATTGAATGTCATGACTGAATTAAATGACAATTTCGGAAATTTAAGTCGGGACGTGCCCGTGTCACGCCTGGACTAATTTTGTTAATTAAAAATTGAATATTTTATAAGTTGTTCGTATGGTCATTTTGAGTGCGCCAACGCGTCCGGAAGGGTCGAGATAGTCAGAAAAGTGTACCCGGGGGTTTAGTTTGGGTCTCGGGGCGTTTTTAGGCCTAATTGGTACCCCGGGAGGGCAATTTAGTCATTTCACCTTTTTGGGTAATTAAACCCACGAATTTTGGCAACCTATATCAGCCATTTAGGTTAGTCTTTTAGGGTTAGAATATTCAGAACACAAGTGACGGCCATTGGAGAAGAGAGGAGAGAGCTCCAACGCAATTCAAGGCCAAAAAGTCACCGGTTTGCACCGCCGCCACCACCAACGCGTAGATCACGAGAAGGGGAACGCAACCACACCGGATTCGTCTGCAAACCAGACTTCTGAAAATCCCAGGAAAGTATTTATCTTGCGTATTTTCGTTAGTGCAATCCTCATGCTAGTTTAGGAATGATTAGAGATGATAAATATGGAAGAAAACCCAATTTGTGTTAGGAAAATGCATGTAGTATTGATTTATATGAGATTCTGGAATCCTTGCCATGTAGAGGAATATAACCCACGAAATTTTGATGATAAATTAGAAGGAAATTCTGGTAAAAATAGATTAGAACCTTGATTAAGAAAAACTCTAGGGTTCTTGATGATTAGATGGGATTTTGGGTTGATTATCCATGTTTAATGCTAGATATACACATGCTTTACGTTGAAAACATCTGGTATATTGTTATAATTATAGTAGTAGGATTTTTGGGACGTTTAGAATGGAAAAACATGGTTCTGGATGAAGAAAATTGGTAGAACCCGTAACTGTACTTCTGCAGAATTTTTGCAGACCTGCTTGATCGATCGATCGAAGGTTCGATCGATCGAGCCCCAGACCTCGATCGATCGACCCCTCCTGGCAGACTCCTATTTCCCTTGTTTAATTAGTTAAATTAAGTTATCGCAAAAAAATTCTTGGGAATTCTTAATGAAATGTTTTGGGAGATAGGAAAGACCAGTAGGACATATGTATAAGTGTTGAGAACTTTATTATAAGATGAGAATCTTGTTTTTGGGATAATTATATAATGAACGATGAAACTACGTATTTGAAGTGAGAGATTCCGGTGAATAGCTACGATAGTAAATAGAGGTATACCTACTGAATTTTCTACTTGGAAGGATAGAGTCCACGAATGTCACGTATTAAGTGAGAAAACCCTTCTAGTTAAAGTTAGAGATGAAACCTTATACGTAATACTAATAATGTGAAATTAAGGATAAATGTTGTAATTATGGGTGACGAGAGGAACCTATATTAAATTGATAAGAGTGGTATATTTATATGATTGTGTGTACATATATAATATGCATGTGAAAAACATATCGCGCTACTTGCTATCCTTGAGGTTACCGCGCTGGGACAGTCTTATCTCAATGGTACCTTTATGGGGGATATTGACTTGTACCCTAGAAGATAGATATCCTTGGTACAGGCTATCGAATCGATAGTTCAGACGGTCCTAAGAGACGCGAGTATGTGCCATCCTCTTAGAGACTTGGAATCTATGCTTCGCCTCGATATTATTTGTGTATGTGTTAATACGGTTCGAGAGTGATTCCGAACTCATATTCCCCTTGATATGAGTGGTATGGGGTTTGGATAGTAGAAGTATGCACGCCCCATAGTTTTATGTGGGGTGATGTTATTTTATATATATTATACGAGTAGTTAATATATATATGAGATTTGGAAATTTGAAACTGCCTACTGTGATTTGATAAGTAGGACATGGTTGATGACTCAAATAGTAAATACTTGTTTTGTGAAAGTATAATTTGCTACTGAGAAACTTTATAAATTAATAAAAGATAAAACGAGAGTTGTGCTGCAAATTGGAAGTATTCTTTTTAAACAATAATATTGTTCGATTTTGAAATCTTATGAGTAAGTTAAGATACGCTAAATTATTGGGAAGGTTAGTAATGATAAAATGATAAGATAAACCGTTGGGAAGGTTAGTGCGATAGGTGTGCACATTAGAAGAGAGGTGAGTATTTCTCAAGAGAGTGACGCATTGATATGTTGTTGCATTGGCCTGTATCAATTTAAGTACTTGCTAAACGTATTTTAGAATCAAACACACTTTCGGGCTCTGACCTGTTTCTCTCTCTCTCTCTCTCTCTCTCTCTCTCTCTTGTATATATATGTATGTATTACAGGTGCCCAGCCACAGGGGCGTCTTGCTTAGAATCTCTTGGAAGGAACGCGCTGCAGCTTAGGTGGGAGTTGCAGGTCTCTTGATTAGATGACTTCGTTCATTCGGATCCCCTCTTAGTACTTTCACTAGTTGAGCATGTGTAGCTCTTTCCATTATTCCATTGTTATTGGACATTTATATTTCAGTTATTTCCAGTATTGCTCTATGGATTTATTCAGTTTGGATTTCTGACTTTAGTTTTCGTATGTTGACATTCGATTGACGAATGTATTATATTATTTGGTTTATATTACAGAATTTAATATGGTGTGATTCTTACTTATTGAATGTTGTTAATAAAATAAATGTTTTTCTTTAAATAAAATTTGGAAAGTATGTATGAAAATGGTTTTGACACTTAGCTTAATTATTTAGGGTGTTAAATTGAAAAATGTATTTTTATCGACAGTGATGCTGAGAATGAACCAGCTGTTTACCTTGATTTAATTTAATAAAGGAGTGATCGCCCGGTATTTAATTAGGCGGGGTGTCACAATTTCTCTCTTAAAACTCGAGAAGCTCCTTTTTCATTGACTCCATTAAACTTCTAAGGCTATCTCTCTCACCTTCTACATATTCAAGCTTCTCTCGAAGAGCTATCTCACGTGTCCTAAGGTCTTCCATCAACACACTATCATTAACGACCTTGACAGGCTCTCTTAAACAAGCTTCTAATTTCAAATTTTCTCTTTTTAATTTAATAGATTCTTCCTACAATTCTTGAAAAGCAAATTGAAGTTCACTCACATCAACCTCTTCTTCATTTTCACTCTCTCTTCATTCTTCACTCTCACTACCATACAAAACAAGTGAATCATAAACTTTGACCTTGGAAGTGTCATGTATTTACATATCTTCATGGGAAGATTCATTATCGGTGCTCACATGACTTGCCATAAAAGCCACAAAGTTGGGCTTAGTGGTGGAATTGCGTCCCTCTTCCTTATCACTATCACTAAGGGTTGCATTATAGGAAATTGGTTGCTTACCCTCTCTCCTTAGTTTAGTGGGGCACTCTCTCGTCCTATGGACATACCCTTCACAGCCATAACACCTATTTGACTCGTCCCTACTTAAATTTTCATTAGAAGTTTTAGGGATCTTTTCGTCTTAATCATGCTTAGAATATTCAAATTTCTTAAAATCGTTTTTAAATTTATCTTTGTTAAATTTAAGAAATTTATGAAACTTCCTAGCAAACATAGCCATACCTTCCGAGTCACTATCACTTTCACTCTCTACTACTCGTTTTTCCTGCTTTCGGGCTTTCAAAGCAACAGCCTTATCTATTTTATTTTCAGTTTTGGAGGGAAACATGTCTAGTTCATAGGTTTGTAAATCACCTACGAGCTCTTCTAATTTTGGTAGAGGCTAAAGTGGGTAAAGAATTTAAAACGGTCACTTTTGGAATAAATCCATCGGGTAGGGACCTTAAAATTTTCTTTACAACTCGGTTGTCGGGTATTTTCTCTCCCAAATTAAAAGATGAATTAAATGTATCGGAAAGTCTAGCTTAAAATTCATTAAATGTTTCTTTTTCATTCATTTTGATGGTTTCAAATTGAGTGGTGAGGTTGTGGAGTTTAGAAGCTTTTACGACGCTAGTTCCTTCATGAGTGAGTTGTAAAATATCCCAAGCTTATTTAGCGGTTTCACACGTCATAATGCGACGGAATTCATCTGATGTGACTGCGCTAAACAAGGAATTTAAACCACAGGAATTAAAATTTGCAAGTTTAAATTCATTCTCACTCCATCTATCGGTGCATTTTGGGACACGCTCATTATCTACCAAATGTGTGGGTGGGGACCACCCATTAGCAACAGACATTCAAACCCTCTCGTTGATAGATTTCAGTTCCGATTTCATCCGCGCTTTCCAATACGCGTAATTAGAACCATCGAAAATAGGAAATTTTGAAAATGGGGAAAAATCCATTTTTAACCAAAATATTTAAAAGGACATTAACGCAATAAATTAACGCTCTGGCTCCGATAACAATTTGAAGGACCCCCAATTTTAAATATCTTTCAAATATAAAATGAATTTCCTTTTAAGATGAGGAATAAAGATGGCTCAACACAACACACACAAACAACAAATTTGAATTTCTTTCAAATTTAAATTAAACTAAACTCAAAGTGAAATTAAATAAACCAACAAAATACATTTTCACTTAAGGGAAATTAATTCAACTCAAGTCCTAGAAATTTCCCTAACATTAATTAATTCAACGTTGTAAATTAGGTAAAACCAAATTTTAACAAATTAAATAATGATTTGAGTTAAATTAATTTCAATGTTACCCAAAACATAATTAGCACCTAATTAAACAAGTAGAGATTTTAAACCAAATTTTATCTTTTTACCTAAGCATGCATCTAAGGTGTATATTGCAAAAGATAAAATAAATAAACAATCTCACTATGCCGCGATGTACGAGGAAAAACCCACAACGGGAAAAAACCTCGGATGGCCCTAACCTTAAGTCCACCAAGTATGGTTTTATGATTACAATACAGATGACTTACACAACTCGACTTGACTCCGTCCAAGCCCCTGACGCGTATTCTTGTAACCACCTCCGACTAGCTGACAATCCCGGACTCCACCGGAACCTTGGAATCCACCAATGAAGCTTTAGGAACAACCGTCAATCACACATGATGCCTTTCACCATGTGAGAATGCCGTAGCAAAAAAAAATAACTTCTTCTTTATGGGATGTAGAAGTAAACCCAAACTTCTCTTCTTTGAGGTGTAGAGAGAACCCGGTGACAAACACTCCAAGCAAATATATATATGTGGAAACTTGGAATAAACAAACTATGGGTGTAAACAAAAGTGTTTAAGAATGATTTCTTTGAAAAATAAACACTCAAAACTTGAACCTTTTCATGGAGAAAATAAACTCTCAAAAATTCTCTATAGGAGAATGTGGAAGATGATTTTTTTTTGAAAAGGTTGGTCCACACAGATATTAATTCTGTCAAAAAGTAGTGGGAAAAAAAGTAGTGGAAAGGTTGAGAAAACTGCCAAGTAATTTTCCAGTCGGAAATCTCGTTCAAATGAGATTTTCATTCGAACGAAGTCTCGTTTGAACAACCCTTTTAACAAAGTTCCAGTGGCCATAAGGGAAAATTCGTTGGCAAACTCGTTTGAACGACATTCTCATTTGAACAATGATATCAAACGAAGTGACAGATTCTATAAAATTTGATTTTAAGCCCAGAAACTTTATAAGCATACACCCAATAAATTTCCAAGCTCCTATATATATATAAAATGCATTCATACCTTAGGAGCATTGGAACCAATGTTGATGACGTAGAAATGAGGCACAATAAACCCGACATTTGATGAAGCTTTGTAATCTTGGCCACTACGTCTTCAACTAACACGTCATAGGCTTGGATGGATACACTTGAACACTATCCTATGACTCAAATGTTTTTGTCCGGAATTGATCCAAAACTACAAAGGACTCAATTGGAAATTTGCGTCCCTACAACAATGCCACTGTGAAACTACATAAATAATTTTTATATAAATGTCATTTAAGATAAGTTTGTTTAAATTTAAATTTATAAGTTTATCATTTAAGATATATAAATGTCATTTAAGAAAGTGGTTCAGATATTTAGCTTGAATAGTCAAACCATAGATTTTTTATTCCACCTTAAACATCAAAGCCCCCAAAAATATAAAATGAAGACCATAGCTCACATTGAGAGAGGGCGAATCCTTCTTCTCAGTTGTTGGAGGGGATCCTAAAAAACCCCGATTTATAACCAAGAAAATCCATTTGAAGAATACCCCAAACTTATTGAAAATTATAAAAAAAAATAGAAAAAATTGAAAAGAAAAGAAAAAGAAGGCCTGTGTATAGTACTCGTCTTTGAATTGAGTCTAAAACTCTTATTTTTGAAAGTGGAATTTCAAGTCCTATACATAATCAACGGGTTCTTACCGTAGATCATTTGGAAGCTCTGCACATGGTCAGTAGGTTCTTACCTACACATTATATACAAACTAATAAGGTTAGTATAATAAAATAACAACAACGGGTAAATTCACCTTGAGCCAAACTTGCAAGTTGACAAAACTCAATCGTAAGATGGGTTCAAATGATCTATGATCTAGCTTTTTATTACAAATCGACTAAGAAGGATATTTACAGATGATCTGGGCAGTAGTAGCTAGATCATAGCTGAACAGCAGGTATGATTCTAGGCAGCATCGATACAACAACAGGTACTCTAACAATAGGTATATGGGCAATACTCTAACAGCAGCTAGATCATAGCTGGGTAGTAGCAGCTAGATCATAACTATAGCTATATCTGGACAGTAGTAGCTAAATCATAGCTGAATAGCAGGTATGCCTCAATTGCAGTAGTATCATAGCTATATTTGAGACTTATTAATGAATATAAATTTCCTAAATGCATCCAAGACATAACAAACAAACCAAATCCAAGACATACCATATTAAGCCATTAATCAAATAATTGTAGTCTGAATTTTTCGATCGACATTATATTTTTCGAATAGTAAATCATCACTTCAATGGTCAAGATATCAATTTGAAAAAATAATCAAATAACTCAAAGCTCCATAAAAAAGGTACAAAATGAAAATTTAAATAAACGAAGAAAGGCTTAGAAGGATTCATTGGTAATAAGGGAACATAGTTCCCTCATAAAATAGGTAGTTTGTCAACATCACAACCTTTCTAACAATTTTGATTATTAGAAGAATAAAAGAAAAAGAAACAATCAGCAACACGATGTCAATATAACATAGAAGCATAGAAGAGTTATAAAACCACAGTCAAAGTAAACGAATAATGGACTGAGATTTATGACAGGGTAAGTAAAGGTAACCCATGACGCTGATTCTTCGTTGTTGGCTTTAAGGGATAGTTAGTTAGAGCGGCTAATGATCTCCGTATATATATACAGAGGGAAAATCTTTTTAGGTTCAGACTAAAAATCCAAATCAACAATAAACACTGATTTTTAACCGATCCAAGCACAAAAATACTTTTTTTACAAAACCAATAAATAATAGTGTGCGCAAAACTAAAAAAAGAACTAAAAACTCGAAGAATAAAACTTGTAGATAATAGATTTTTCCATCATCCACATGTTACAAAATCAATCACATATGCAAGTTTGGAGTTTCCATCATAAACCAAGAGAAAGAGAGAGAGAGAGAGAGAGAGAGAGAGAGAGAGAGAGAGAGAGAAATGAAATGAAAGATGATAGGGTTAAATTATTAGGAGTGATATATTAATAAGAAAATGAGTGTAAAGTCAAAACCGATCTCATTTTACCGTCCCATCTGAGCTCCGATTTGAGTATGTTCCGATCTGAACAAACGATCTCGGTTTTTGAAATATCTCAAAGAACAGATTTAAAATCTGCAAAACATCAACAACCCAATCCAAATGCCCCAAATTAAAAAAATCCGAAATACAAATACCTTGGAAGAGATCGTTGATGCCAAAGAAAATGATGTTCGCTAGAGTGTGTTAAGGATCGATGGTTGTTCATTAATGCCAGAAAATGATGCAAGAGTAGGGAGGGATCGCTGTAATACAAAGGGAGAGAAGGACGGAGAGGGTAAAGTGAGGGTAAGGGATGCTTAGATAATGAGAATAAGACGGGACATTTGGATAATGAGGGTAAAATACTATTCTACCTTTATGTTTGAATTTTTAAAAGTAGGGGGAAAACAAATTAGAGTGTGTCAAAAGAGGGGGAACCAAAGATTTGAGGGGTAATAGAGGTATTGTAGGAAAAATTCATATTGATGACATCATCAGCCAAACTTGTAACATACATAAGTTTTCTACTTTATTTTATATATATATATATATAGAGAGAGAGAGAGAGAGGCACGCTCTCATACATACCAAGTTTACATACTTACTGGCGTAAACCTATTTTAATAAAATATTAAAATAATATTTTTTAGTTTATTTTTTATGTGATATTTAAACATTTCAAGGAACCCATATAAGAAAATCCGCTCAAAATATTTTTTTTTTGCTATTTTTAAAAATCGATCAAACTTTCACAACATTTAAAGTGCTTTAAAAGCTGTGAAAGTTTAACCGATTTTTTAAAAATAGCAAAAAAAAGTTATTTTAAGCTCATTTTTTTATATGGCTCCATTGAAATGATTAAATACCATATAAAAAATTCAACTAAAAAATATTTTATTTACTATATTAAAAAAATAGGTATGTAAACTTGTTATGTACAGTACAGGAGCCTCTCTCTCTCTCTCTCTCTCTATATATATATATATATATATATATATATATATATATATACACACACACACACACACACTTTGTGGGTTATGCATCATGCGCATGAGTCTCATGGGTTACGGGTTCTCGTACAGATTTTGATGCAAGAATAAAGAACTTTAAACCAAGCAAGAAATTTGAAAATTGAAAGAACTCCTTTTTATTGATTTGCAAATGTTGAATTTTCCAAGTTTTTGCAATCTCAAAAATTCTAGATGAATTCCAGGCTTAATAATATACGAATTATGTCAAAATAGACTCCTAAATACTCTATTTAAGGACCCAAAAATGGCCAAGGGGCTAAGTCCAAGCCCTAACCACTTTAGTTACAAAATAGGAAAAGATAAAAAATCCCGCAACAAACCGAACCTATATACCAAATCGAACCCCTTGGACCGAACTTCTTGGAAAAGTGAACTGGTTCGCTCCAAAACCGAACTGGTTCGGTTTTCGTTATTGGTTTGGCCCTTTGGAAATGCATGAAACTTTATCTTTTTGCAATTTTGACCCCGAAACTTTACTCAATCTTCAAGTGATGTAACTTCTTTATCGGGGCTGGGAATGAGGTGTCGTTTCCTAGTTCTCGTCAACTCGAGGTCTACGATTTTCATGTTGGCACCTTCTTCGGTTTTTGGTTGAAAAATTACCGGCTTGCCCTTAGCTATCTTACTCGTTTTGCATTATTATCTTCCATTCACTTGCACGAATTACCAGTAAAACACATAAGAGATATACAAAATAAGAAACACTTGCCAAAAAGCTTAGTTGCAATAAATATGAGCTAAGTTCGGGATAAATGTAGTGTGGGGGACCGTAAAAATACCAAAATTAAAGGGTTAAATATGAAATATTCATGCCAAATCAATCAACTTTAGTTCACTTTCTATGATTTTTTTCTCAAGTCTACATAGTCACTCAGTGTTGGATACTTGAAGCTCAGTGTTTAAATTAAAATGTTATTTTTGCAACTTTATAAGCATGTCCTCGACATGTGTCTTGCCCTCGTTGCGACCTTCAATTTGTTCTCAGCATCAAGCTTCGCAATTTTAAAAACCATGGTATCATACTTCTTTATTGCATCAAAATCTTTTTTTTATTCACCCTCCACCTCAGCCTTTTTCTCATTCTCCATAACCTCGATACTTGCTTTTTGTATTTTTTCTTTGTACTAACAAACACCTCCGTGAAAAACAAAGGGGATATATCTTATCCCCTTTGGTGGCCAAGTGGAATTCAAAAGCTCCAAATCTTCAAAGTCGTGGTTATCTAGAATTGAAGAAAGTAAAGATTGATCAAGGGCGAAAGGTAGAGCAGTGTCAATACGCCAGTCGTTGTTTTCGTTTCATCACCTCAATACAAAAACCTAAACTATTGACTACACTTTTTTAAGGGAGTATAGCGGCCAGTCCGGGTATCGAAATCCACATAGACTAGTTGTTAGAATTTAATCGAGTTAATACTTCTTAATAAAAGTGTAAAAGGTGATTTTTAACAAAAGGAAAAAGATAACTAGGCGAGTGTATTTAAACTTGATTAGCCAAAGGAATGAAAAACTATAGGTTGCGATAGATATCCCTCACTCTGAGTTAATTGGTCTAAATGGTTACATGGGTTCACACGTTATTAAGATTGAGTCTCATTTCAACTGTTAATTAAATCCAAAGTTGTCACCCCTAAATTTGTATAAAAGCCTAATATGATTTTGGCATCAATAAATACCCCAGAAATTACACACGGAAGGTCGAAAATACAGAGCATAGATGATATACCCCATTAAATCTCCTAGGCATAATAACAAGGACAACCCAAACGAAATAAACTCATGAAAACCCATTACCACAGCAAAGTAGCCAAATCAACCCTAGGTGAGTTCAATCCAACACAACCTAATTTAAATTAGCCTTAAGCATGATAAAATACATAAATAAACTAAGTTAAGACAGCTAATTAATTAAAGCTAACAAGAAATAAATAAACTATAACACTTAACTAGGCAATAAATTAAATACATAAAGGAAAATAAAGAATAAAATGGACAAAGAAGAAGATGAATAGTAGAAAGCTTACAAAAATTGGGTGAAAACCCCAAAGAAATAGAGGAGAGGGGTGAGCTCCAACAAAATCCCCAAATAATCTAACCCTAGGTGTTAAAAAGAGAGGAAGAAAATAAGATGTAAGATCCTTTACAAAAATAACGAAGGGTTCCTTTTATAGTAAGTTACAAAGGAGAAATAAAGAAAAAAGGAAAAAGAAACGAAGAGAGTAAAAGCTCTGCTAGACCGGGTCGACCGCGGCCAGGGGGCCGATCGACCGGTCCCTTCAGAAAACCTTGCAGCATTGCGTCCAAGCCAAAATCTGCTTTCCTGATCGACCGGTGGCCAGGGGCCGGTCGACCGTTCTCCTATTTTAGTCAGCTCTTGGTCATAAAAAGGGGAAAAAGGTCCTAAACCGAATCGACCATAACTTCTTCGTTTGGGCTCGGAATAACGTGCCGTTTGCGGCCACGCGAAGCTTACTCGATAAAATGCGCTTCTGTCAAATCCCATAAAGTTGGAGATGAAGTGTGAAATATCTAAAATGTTCCTGAAGTAGCGTTTCGAAATGCAATCGATCCTCACTTAAGCATTCCAATACCTACAAAAGTCCAATTAGCCCCTGCAAAACATATATATATATATATATATATATATATATATATATATATATATATATATATGGAACAATGGTGTTATGAATAGTGCCTTTGTGGGGTTTGTCATGCATGATAAACATGCATGACATCTTATGTGTTGCATGCATACATACATTATTATTTTATTAAAATATTTTTTAAAAATATTTAAAAAAACAATTATTTTTTTTAAGTTTTTTAATTTTTTTTAAAGGTGTTTTTTTTAAAAAAAAAGACGGGTTATTATGGGTTGAGTTTTATCACGGGGGCAAATTTATCGTCATGCCCTCGGGCACGGGCATCCGCTAGTATATATATCCAAAATCGAGGTTGTCTCGTTAACGACCATAAATATAGGGATAAGGAAAGCCAAAAGTGCTAGAATGCATAAAGATAACAAATACCCATATACGCATATGCAATATTCGTGACTAATCACACCCCCTAACTTAGACATTGCTAGTCCTTAGTGATAAAATAAACAAAATCAGTCCATAAAAGGGAGTTCAAAAAGTATATATGCATAGAAACTATAAATTCCACTTTCGTAGGAAGCACGTGGGAAGATAAGTTTAACAATATTGAATCTCATTTCAACAATTAATTAAATATAGAGTTCTTACCCCCTAAATCGTCATAAAATCCTACTATGATTTTGGCGTCAACAAATACCCCAAAAATTACACACGTAATGTCATAAATACAACGCATGCATGATATACACCGTTAAATCTTCTAGGTTTAAAATCAAGAACAACCCAATCGAATTAAACTCATAAAACCCATAACCAAAGTAAAGCAACCAAATCAACCCAAGGTGAGTTCAATCAATCACAACCTAAAGTAAATTAGCTAGAAAGCATGTTAAATGACATTAATTAAATGAAAGCAAGTAAATGAAAGCAATTAAATCTAGATTACAAAGCAATAGAAACAACAATGGAAGCTTGAATTTAAAGAGAGAGATGATGAATAATAACTTACAAGCCCACTTTGGGTGAAACCCTAGGAGAGAGAAAAGCAAAACCCAAAAATCTCCTCCATAACCCTTCTTCCTCTAACCTAACTACTAAAAAGACGATAAGCTAACTAAATGAAAGATATATCTTCAAATACCAAAAACCCACTTATGTAGTAAGTTGTAAAACAAATAAATATAAAAGAAAAGAAAATGATTTGTCCTAAGTGGTTTTGGTATTATCCTTCCTCCGCGAGAAAGTCCGTAACTTCTTCGTTATTGATCGAAATCTCACACCGTCAGCGGCCACACGAAGATGACTCAGAGGGATTCAACTTTCATGAAGACATTGGACTAGAAAACTAAATTATAAAATTACTAAAATGCTCATGTACATGCGATTGTGGACCGAACTTACTTGGAACGCTATCGAACTTCACACTAATCACCGTAATACCTACAAAATCCTAATTATACCTCGCAAAATATATAAACATACAAAAGAACATTTTTCTGGTTAACGAGCATAAATATAGAAATTAAAGTACCCGAGGGGGCTAAAATGCATAATTATAGAGGGTAATAAGTGACATGATTCGGAACGAATCAAAGGTCATCTGGTAAGAGATTGATCTTATCATTTTATCAATCGCAACCTCCTATTTGAACCACACAAAGTTTATATTTTAGGCAATATTGGGGTGAGGCGCAGTGGGTCGTGGGAGCCGTTGCAATCCTCATCCCTTATTGAAATCCTCATCCCCGTCTGCGCATCCACCCCAATATTTTTTAGAGCGGGGAATCCCCAGCGTAAATTTATTAGGGACCAGGTCCCGTGGGGACCCAATTTGGTTAAAAAAAATTATTATATTTTTTTTTACCAATTTTCATCCTACATTAAAATTTTAATTGTATTTAAAAAAACTAATATGTAAGCAAATTATTATATTAAAAGTGTATTTGAAAGTTTTTTTTACTTTTAAAATCTTATATAAATAATAATATTCATTCTATTTTCACTTAAAAAATATAAAATGTAATGAGGAATCCCTATGGAGTAAGGACCCCATTCTTTCTCCCCACCCTAGACCCGATTCAGGGATTAAAAAAAAACTCGTCCCCATCCCGCCCCTAAATTTTCCCTCCACCCCTACCCATTTGGGATGGATCCCCACGGGGATCCAAAATCGAGGGGAATTTTCCATCCGTAGACAACATCACCAAGAATAACATTTCCATTGGTTGATCCGAATTTCATAGACTGAATATCGCGATGGTGTGTTGAAACTGCGATAATTATCGTCATGACCACCTTATAAATCCATCAAGGGTTCATTGACCTTCACGACCAGATTGGTGGAATCTCTCATAATCGTAGCCCCTTCAGTTTAAGAAAGTGGGGTCGTGGCCCGACCTCTGCCTTTCGTGGTGGTCACCCTCTTCCCATTCTTATCAACTTACCGTGAATTTTTCAAGATCATATATTTGGGAGGTCATGAGCTTAATATCAACAACCTCTTTAGTCTTTAATTAATCATTTGTAACGTGCTCAGAAGTTCTATTTTGCCATCAAGTGATTAAATGTCCTTCACAAACATTTCATCAAACAAAAAATATGCAGACCATAATTACAGAAATAATCGAGAACCTATAAGGAAAATGGAGAATAAATTGAGATGAGAGGACAAGATAGATAGAGAGAGAGATAGAAACAAGAAAATATTTCATTAGAATTCTCGTCTCTTTGTACAATCAATTCATCTTCCTTTTATACTAGAACTACAACACTAACCATTGAAGAAACTGTTACAACTTCTCAACTAATTCTGTTATAACTACGCAACTAACTAAGATTTTACAGTTCCTTTGAGCATAACAATACCCTCCTCCTTCAGTTGATCCTTGTCCCGAGGGATCAAATAAAGTAAAATGAGATTTGAGGACTATATAATCTTCCCAAGTGGTGTCGCCAGGTTATGAATGCGACCATCGAATAAGGACTTGGTACTCCGGTATCCACAGCTACTGCTCGTAACTGAATCATATATCAATATAAATAAACTGAGGCGTCTACAATCAATCTCGCAGCATCCACAGCTACTTCTCGCAACGACATGATGACTGATTAACTTAATTCTACGATAATTTGAACAACTTTGTATGTCCCCTTTATTTTTAGAAATAGGTACTAAAATACTCTTTCGCAGCATCCACAGCTACTGCTCGCAACGACATGATGACTCATTAACTTAATTCTACGATAATTTGAACAACTTTGTATGTCCCCTTTATTTTTAGAAATAGGTACTAAAATACTCTTTCTCTATTCATTGGGCATATTATTAGTAATTACAATTCTATTAAATAATTTTGTTAGCCAAGATACTCCTTCCTCCCCAAAGCACTTCTAAATCTCAATAGGGATAACATCTGGTCCTAAAGTCCTCCTTGTTTTCATCTTTTTTAAAGCAATCCTAACCTCTCTTGTCCTAATTCTACTCCTATTATCTATATTCAATCACCTTTCGAAGTTATTTTTTTGACCTTTCCATAATCTCATTATCATTGCCTAGGGCTATCTAAACATCACTTTTAATACACTACATTATTAAAATATTTTTTTGTCCCTATGTTTAGCAAGATTATAAATATTTTCCCCTTCTTATGTTCTGAATTTAGTATAAAGATCATCATACGGCTTTAACTTAGCATCTCTTACCAATTTCTTAACTACCTTTCAGCCGATTTATATTTCTCAAAACTTTCTTCGTTCCTAGTTGTTTGCCATGTTTTAAAGCGCTCTCTTTTGATTTTTACTATATTTTATACATTTTCATTCCACCACCAAGTTTCTTTAAAATGTGGTTCCCTGCCTTTTGATTCTCCAAGAATTTCTTTTGATACTCTCCTAATCCACGTGGACATCTTTTCCATATTAACTTAGTCTCCTATTAGGTATTTCATAACGCTTCATTTAATATTTTATCTTTAAATAGTTCTAATTTATCTCCTTTTAAGATCCACCGCCGAGTTCGCGGGTTAATCTTATCTTTTCGCACTCGTGATTGATTTTTAATATTTATATCCAACACCTTGTTCGTGGGTTAATCATGTATCTTTTTTATTAATGCAAGAAAATATATAAATTTTAGTTTGATTGCACATAGAACTTTTGCAAGTAAATATTTTCTTTTCCAATCATTTCAATAAAACCGAACACAAAGAGTGCGTTATATTGTTAGGAAAAAATGAAATGTGAAGGAAACCGGTTTTCTTGCACTTTTTGTTGAATCTAGCTAGCAAGAAAGTTGTGGGAGCCACATTTACAAATTTTTCGAGAGAAATGTCATCTCACAAAGCACATCCTACCAAGTAATTAGTCTTTTGTAGGAGAGTTAACAGAATCATGGGTATATTACCCTGTAAAATTATTATTATCACTACTGTTAGTACTTATGTTGCTATAACTAATAAAATGTTTTCCTGTAATAATAAAGAATAATACGCTTTTAATTGATACTTATACAAATTAAATGGTGTTTCCATTTGTAATTTGTATATCTTGTTATATTTAAGTAAAATTAATTATAAAGTACCCCAAATTTTTGCGTATTTTAAATTTAATTAATTCAGATATTAAATGAGAAAATTCGTTTTATTTTAAATTACACGGGTAACATAATTTAATATAGTTAAATGATAAATGTGGTTATTGAATATTGATCCAGAGAGAGATAATGATTAATATTATGAAGTAAATTTACTAAGTGAATATTAAATAATTGATGATTATTAATTTACGTCATAGCGAGTGATATTGGCGTGTTTGAATTTTATCACATTCGGGAGTCACTGTGACACCCCGACTAATTAAATATCGGGGTAGCTACTCCTTTATTAAATTAATACAAAATGCCAAGTTGGTTCAGTTCATAGCATCACTGTCGAAAAACGTTTTAACAATTACTAGCCACCTAATATTTAAAAAGTGAGTTGTCAATTTTAATTAAATCTGATTAACATGCAATAAGAAGATTATGCACTGCTAACATAACCACCACAACATAATGACAATAGAATAACCATAAAATAGTAATGAGTCTGGAGGAATACTCCTCACAACAATCCAAATACAGGAATAAACCAATACTAAGTCTGCATCACTAAATTAATTACAACCCAAAATATGATATAATTGGATAAATAAAGTGTCTAAAAGAAATGGGGCGACATGATCAACAGATGAGAAAAATATGATAACATAGAGTCAAGATCGAAAGTGGAGGCATCTACTGTCAAGGTCCTATAACTTCCATAGCAGCTACAGTACGTCACCTGAATGGAACTCCTATGCTTGGTGTCCTTGTGGTTGGGCACCTAAAAGGTTTTTACAAGAAAATATATTTGGAAGCAAACGGGTCAGAGCCCGAGTGTGAAAATAGTTTAAAATATAGCAAGTGTTTTAATGACATTAAACAATGAATGCAAAATACATGTTAGGACGTCCTCTCACATGAAATACTCACCTCTCGACTATCTGTGCACTCCTAACGTATCCGTAACCAAACCTAGTTATTCTACTATCAAACTAGTCCGCTTCAATATTTGGTATTTACTAAACTAATCATGGTTTAATTACCGACGCCTTTATATAAACTGGGAGTTTTACTTTCATTTAATTCTCGAAATTAATCATAACAATTTCTAAGCGTTTTCCCATTTTTAATTCTACAAGATGTAACATTAATTCACACTTGCACTTATATAAACAGTTCGCTTCAATATTTCATTGCATCAATCTTCTCAGAATTATACAATACTGGCACCCCTAGACTAAGATGCGGTGTGCACATACTCTGCTATCCAATCCCGGTACATCACGTATATAAGATCACGTGTTTCGAATCTCTCAGGAACCGTTTTGACAAGTAACAAACACACATAGTGGAGGCGAACATAGTTCACATCACATGGGTCACGCACATACCTACGCTCCCATGATCAGCAGACTTATTAACTTCTCAATAAGTCCTTCTCTGACCTATGTCCTCGAGGTACCAATCTAAATCCCCCCGTAGGCACAGAAAGATTAGATGGCCCTGAATCGAACGCCGACCTCCCGTGATAGCAAGCATGATAGGTATGTTATACACAGATAACCACATATACTAAGAATTCACACTTCTTAGATATTTCAGTATATTAATAGAGGTATACTTCTCGTTCTTATCCCATCATTTACTGTTATACGTTTATAAGTTCCCGTTTTAAATGCATTAGAGTTGTCAACTCTTCTCACGTCGTAATTAGGTACTTGTTTCCAAATCCATAATTATCATCCGATTTACTATAAGATTCTAAGTTCTACTCCCCAACGTACCCCAATTCTCACAATTATACCCACTAGTCAATAAGGGAAGGTTAATTCTTCGTTAATTAAGTCTACGGGACATTTGAAATAAAATCAGGCCTAAAACGCCATTCTGTCAACTCGTTAGAAGTCTCGTTCGAACGAGGTCGTTCGAACGAGTGTCGTTCGAACGAAAGGCTTCAAATGAACTACCAACTCGTTAGAAGGGATACGGTCATCTCGTTAGAAACTCATTCGAACGAGGTCGTTCGAACGACCTGGACAGGTCTTCTAACGAGATGGCAGAACACGCCCAGAAATCTGCAAAATATGATTTTCTTCCTTTTTCTCCTTTCTAAATCCATCCTATGATCATACAAACTAAGTTTTAATGTGTTTAAGATACACTAAGTCCTCCTAGGTCACTCTTTAACATACATATGGGGTCAATACCTCCTAGATCAACATGTAATCATCATAATTCCCAAATCTTGTCCCAAACCCTATAAACATGAACACATAATTTAATGTCTACAACTATTTCTTATAAATCCATTTTTAAATCATCAATAGATATATTTTGGATATGAAATTCGTCCATAACTTATTCTACATGTGATCCTCATATAGGATTACGATTTCTATCTCCAATTTCATGGGTTTTCATCAAACTTTCAATACAAGATATATATTCAATTCTAAGCATGGAGGAAACATTCACTTGAATTTATGTAATTAAACCACTTGCCTTAGATGTTCTGATTTGATGTGGAAGGATGAAGGTTGATTCTCCTCTTTCTCTCTACAGATTTCTCCCAAAGATGGTGAGTCTTTTGGAACCTCTTAGGACTCTCCCTTTAACTCCCGTAGCCCACTACTTGATAAATGCTGATAATGGACTTAATGGGTTCATTAATATAATAAAATTAACCTCTAAAATTCGTGCGTTTTAATTCCCATATTTTTAAAATTACCAAACTACCCTAAAAATGCCCCAGGACCCAAACTAAACCCCCAGCTAGTGTTTTCTGACTATTTTGACCCTTCCGAACACGTTGGCGCACTCAAAATGACCATTCAGTTGATAAAAATATATTTCACTTTTTAATTTACATAGTTCGTTCCTGACGCGACTGACACGCGCGTCCCAACTTAAGTTTCCAAATTGTTGTATTTCAGTCTCGCGATAACTTTAATATTTTCAATGCTCATGTATTACCATACATACTCAGAGATATTAAATTTTAATATCATAATCAAATAACAACTCACATCTCGCTAGTATTTATACCCGGATTAATTCCCAATTAATTCTCATTTAATTTAATTAATCTCTTAAATAAAAATCAATAAAATTACGGGGTATTACAGTCGCGTGTGGACTAATTTGAGGTCGAGATAGAAAAAATATTTAGAGTGACTTGGATGATGATTCCGATGTCACAAATGATTCCAAAAGGGTTAAAATAGTATACCCTGGGGTGCTATTTGGGTATCGGAGCATTTTTAGACTAAACTGAAACCGTATGAGGGTATTTTGGTTTTTCGATAAACTAGGGTAAAGAGACCTACGAATTATATAGCCTTATATCATCTGATAGGAGGGTGAGGTTATGGTTAGAAAGTCAATGATCAAAGAAAGGCCATTAGAGAAGAAGGAGAGGCCATTCTTGAAGCTTAAGGAAGGGTTCTTGAGAGATTCAAGTGATTTTTGCACCACAAACAACATTGGAGGGAGGATTTGAGGATAAAATAATCAAACCCAATACAAAATCATGAAATTAGATCATCTAACCCAAGGCAAGTGCTTATTTACAATTTTCCTTGAAGTTACAATACCCATTTAAGAGTAGGGTTTATACATCTTGATAAATGATGAAATTAGAATTTAAGTGAATAAAACCAATGTTATGGGTAGGAATTTCATGTAGTATGAATTAATATCTGTAGAGGACAATATATTTGAGGTTATGTGATAATTACCACGAATTTAATTTGGGTTTTTATTAAAAATGGCTGAATAACACCAAAAAGTTAGGGTTATGGAATTTATTGAATTTGATCCATTCTTGATGTGATTTTTAAGAGATCTAATGGGTTAAATACGTTAGAATCAATCCCTACTCATATGTATAGTGACTTGATATGTTGGTTGGGAGTTTAGAATCTTTTCTTGAGAGTTTGGATATTAAAAAATGGTGAAAAACATAATAAACAAGTGAAAAAGACGATCTGGAACATTTCGAATCGATTCGACCTCCTGGGCGAATCGATTAGGTTTCCCCAAAAATGTGAAATTTCTCTTTCTAAGCCTAAAACTCCTAAATTATTATGGGAAAAAATTTCAGGACATGGTTAAAATATAATGAGGGACTTGTTGTATTCCAATAGGCCTATGATAGGGTTATGGCTTAGTCTTAATGAGAGGATTAAGGCGATGATATAATGGGCTTAAGTAGTAACGTAATTAATTCGAGAGAACTAGAATAAGTTACGTGAATCTCGAATGACTTTAAATTCATGGACCAATAGCTTATGGATAGGTTAGCCACTGAAGGAATGTAAGGGGTAACTAGAACCCTTAAAGTAGAGAATAATACTCCATTAAATGCGATAGTGAGAATAATCGTAACCTGATAGTACGGTGAGTATTTGAGGGATAAATACTACGTACGAAGTATGATGATTAAGTTGTGTGTATACATACTAAATAAATGCCTATATAGGTTGTGTGTATAACTATTATGCGATTTGGGTTATATGTTAACATACCTAGCGGCTTGCTATCCCGGAGATTCCCGTGCAGTGGGCGATCCCATCTTGACAATTCGAGTGAGGTTTGGATTTGTTCCCCAGAACAAAGAACTTAGGGCGGCTCACTATGTGTTGTGTATTAGTGGGACTGACATGTCATTTAGGTATGTGCGTAGCCCAAAGGCCTAGAACTATGTTCACCTATATTGCTTGATATTTTATTTTTGAGTTTGAGGAGACATTCCGAACCACTAGTCCTTGATATTGTACAAGAGGTATATGGACGGATATCAGAGTATGCCCGCATCAACGGTAGTCATTCTAGTGACATCGTAATAGTATATACTAGTGCGTGATATATATACAAATGTGAATATTCCACTTACGTGTCATAGTAGACAGTAGATATGGTGTATCCAAAAAGTAAATTAAGTAGCAAAACTTAATTACCTGATTAAATAATAACATGCGTGAAATGTTACTTATGAAGATAATAACATACGAGGATTGTTTATTTAGATAGCATACTGTATGGGCGGTACACGGATTTAGATTTGTGGATGGTCAGTTAGATACTTACGTCTAGTTAGGTTGGGTAGTACATATAGGTGGGTTAAGTAGAGAACGTCAGGAGTGCACAAGAGTTTATAGGTGAGGAAACTCCAGAGAGTGTACGTGAACCTAACATGTGTAACTAATAACTTATTTTTAAATCGTGATAAATACTTGCTAAATATATTCAAAATGTCTTAACCCTTGCTATAAATATTTTCAAAACCTTTTAGGTGTCTATCCACAGGGATGTCAAACTTGATTATCTGATCCAGGGACGCGTAGCTATAGCGCTGTGGAGGCTTACAGGATTTGACTAGACGCATACATCATTTCATTCCTAGTGTAGGATTCTTTAGTAGTATTTCATTTTTGGGTGTGTTGTCTCGGTACTTATTCAGTTATTCAGTTCAGAGTTCATTTGGATTTATTTATCATGGTTGGATTATTCTTTATATTTGATATTGGTAGACTATGGTTTATTCGACAAGACTTTTATTTATCTATTTATATCGTGTGATGGTGTAGACTCTATTATGATGTGTATGTTTTAATTTGGTTTTCGCATATTATTATATCTTGTTTAATGAAAGAAAATTTTGGCATTGTCTTAATTAACTAATAGGTGATTAGTAATTAATATGGTTTTCGACAGTGATGCTAACAATGAACCAAATGAGAAACCTGTTTGAATTTAATAAAGGATTGATCACTCGGTATTTAATTAGGTGGGGTGTCACAGATGGTATCAGAGCATCAGTTTCTAGTGTCCATAGGATATGTATGGCTTACTACGATTTCAGTGTGGTCTTCTTTGGCATAGAGCCCTATTATTAGGATTGTTGCACTCTTACTAACTTATTTGATCTTTAGGTTTTACTGATATTCTATTTGTATTGACTGTGAATTCATACAATTCGATATGTTTTTAGATGCCATCGAGGAGAGGGAGAGTGGAGAAGGAAGCGACCAAAGAAGAGGTGAGGGAGGCTCAATAAGAGCCACAAGTACCGCCGTCACATCCACCGCCTAAGATGATTTTGACTGCATATGTGATCGATATAGTGGCCCAGACGGTCAGCGCGGCTATAACAGCCATGGTAATTCACTTCCCTCAGCCCCAAGCATAACCTCGAGTGGCATCAGCGATCCAGGCCCAACCAGAGCCATCTACTTGGCAGAGAGTCAGGGATACCTTCCAAAAGGGCCACCAGCCCGAGTTTTAGGGTAGCTCTGATATAGCTGTGTCTTATCAATGGAAGAAGAATATACAGTGCCACCTGCGCATGGTGTAGTGTAGTGAAACGCATAAGCAAATATTGTCTACTTTTAGGCTGTCTAGAGCAGCATTACAGTAGTGGGAGTCGGTTACCACCATCGAGGAGAGAGATATAATGAATATCACTGAGTTCTGGATGCAGTTTGACCTCAAATACTTTCTGCCAGCAGTTAAGTTAGAGATGCGGAAGAAGTTTGGTGAAGTAACACAGGGTGACTGCTCGGTAGTTGAATATGAGGAGCAGTTCACTCGTTCAGCTAATTTTGTTCCAGGCGAGGTGAGCAGTGAAGAGTAAAGGAAAGTAAGGTTTATGGATAGATTAGCCTAGAGGACCAGGCAACACTTAATCGAAAACCCCACATTACTGACGTATACAGATGTCATTAATTTCGCATTATTACACTTCCAGGACCATTGCTTCCAAATAAAGGGAAGCAAGAGATGAGGTGAGCCTAGCCAGCCAAGCAAGATAAATGGGGGTGGTTCCAGCGGAGCACCACAACAGTAGGCAGGCCGATAACAGGGGAAGAATTACCAGCAGGGGGATCGGGCTAAGAGGTTCAGGTCAGGAGTGTACTGACCAAAGGGCCAGGGATACAGACAGGGTCAGCAGTAGAAAATTCCTCATGGAGGACCGGGGTTACAAGGGATAGCGTGAGGGCTAGCCTCGACATGGCCAGAGGCAGAGAGAGTTTTTGTGACAGTGCTTTATATATGGCCAGGAGGGTCATAAGAGGAAATATTACCCACAACAAGGCGAGGCACAGCAGCAGGGTTCCTAACAAAGGCAGCAAGCTCTATTACCTCCAACACCAGTATCCCCACAACAGCAGGGAAATATGCATTATGTGTGTGTGTATAACGCCCGAGACATAGCCATGTCACCAGCACTACCGACACCGCCGATGGTACAGGGTACGTTTCTTATTCACGGACTTCAGGGTAGCACTCTTTTTTATACTGGGGCATCACACTCATTTATTAAGACTATATTTGCTAGAGTTATCGATTTATTAGAGACAGACGGTAGTCTCCTTATGTGTGTAGGGCCTCCGATGGGTAGTGGGCCACTTATACACTCAATCTATCCAAGGATCGATATCGTTATTGGGAAACTGAGTTTAGTAGTAGACCTTCTAGTGTTAGACATGGAGGAGTACGATGTAATTCTGGGTATGGGTTGGTTGGCGAGTTATAGGGTGACTGTAGACTGTTATGAGAGGACCATAGTGTTCTCCATTCTAGGGTAGGAGATGTTCCTAGTGGCGATGCCTCTTCATGAGGGAGGGTCACCCACCCACTTATACTACATTGAGGATGAGAGCTCACACGAGGTAGTGATTCTATTAGACTCGATTTTAGCTGTGAGATATTTCGAGGATGTATTTGAATAAATACTCGGGTTTCCACCCAGCTAAGGAATCGAGTTTTTTATCGACTTAGCACCAGGTGCGAGACCAATTAACCAAGAACCCTGTCACATGTCCCTTCAACGATGCGGGAGTTAAGAGAGAAAATTCAGAAGCTCTTGGGATAGGGTTTCATTTGGTGGATTACATTATCTTGGGGTGCGTCAGTGTTATTTATAAGCAAAAGGGATGATTTTCTTCACTTGTGTGTAGACTACATAGAGCTCGATAAGGTCACGATATGGAATAAGTATTCGTTGCCGAGGATCGATGACCTGTTTAACCAGTTGAGAGTAGCCACGTACTTCTCCAAGATTGATTTGAGATCGGAATATAATCAGTTGCGTATTCGGGAGGGGGACGTTCCTAAAACCATTTTTTGTGGCATTACGGGTTGTATTATTTTAGGGTGATGCCGTTTAGGCTCACCAATGTGCCAGAAGTGTTCATGAATCTCGTGAACAAGGTATTCAGGGAGTTTCTTAACCAGTTCGTGGTCGTGTTCATAAATGATATTCCAGCTTACTCGCGCACTGAGGAGGAGCACATAGAGAATTTACATATGGTTTTACAAACACTACGAGACCATTAGTTATATGCCAAGTTTGGGAAGTGTAGATTTTGGCCACGGGAGATTCAGTTCGTTGGCCATAATTCATCCGATAGGGGCATTGTTGTTGATCCGAGTAAGGCATCGACGGTGAGAGGAAGGGGACAACCCACGACATCGATAGAGATTCATAGCTTTTTAGGGTTGGTTGGGTATTATCTCCATTTCATCAATGGATTCTCGAAGATTGCTAGTATTTTGACGAACCTAACTCGTAAGGGGGTACCGTTTGTATGGAATGATCATTATCAGTTAGCTTTCGATGAGCTAAAGGAAAAATTGATGTCAGTGCCCGTACTTGCATTGTATAGGGGAGGAGTGGAACATCGAGTTTATACCGATGCATCATTGTAGGGACTTAGGGGTATATTACAGTAGGAGGAGATGGCTATAGCTTGCGTACCGAAAGATTAAGCCCCATGAGAAGAATTAACCCACACATGACATAGAGTTGGCAACAGTCGTGTTTGCTTTGAAGATGTGGAGACACTATCTTTTAGGGGAGCAATTTAAATTATTCATGGATCATAAGTCACTTAATTATCTCTTCACACAGAAGGATCTGGACATGAGGTAGAGGCGATGGCTAAAATTCATGAAAGACTATCAGTTTGATGTACAATATCACCTTGGGAAGGTTAATGTGGTAGCAAACGCGTTGAGCCAAAGACCCTTTGAGGAGTTGGCAGAGGTCTGGAAGGCTAAGTGGAGTGATCTTCAACACGATGATGAGATCACCAGAGCGTGCATATCAGTTCTAGCTATCACTCCTTGATTGTATTGTAGGTGGTGAAAGCACAGGCGGAGGACCAGTTCTGCCAGGGCCGAGTACGATAGTTATTAGTTAAGGGTACCGAGTCTTACTTGATCATCTCAGATGGAGGACTCCATTTTAATGTGAGACTGGTAGTGCTAGAGTAGAGGATTTAGGGCATGTGGTTATGACTGAGTCTTATGGTTCAAGGTTTGTGGTACATCCCGACGGGAATAAGATGTACCAAGACATGAGGAGATAATATTGGTGGGCAGGGATAAAGCGTAGTTTGTCACGAAGTATGTTATAGTTAAGGTGGATAACCAGAGACCTTCAAGGATACTACACTCAATGGAGATTCCCATGTGGAAGTGGGAAAGAATTTCGATGGATTTCATTACATAGTTGTCGACATCGCAGAGGGTTCAAGATTCCTTTTGGGTGATAGTGGATCGGTTGACTAAAGTGGCCCATTTCTTGCCAATTTGCACCAAATTTGAGACGATGCAGTATGCACATGTAATACACCGTATTTCTGAATATTTCTATTTAATTAAATTAGAGAATTAAATGAGAACATACAGTTTAATTTAAATTACGTAAGAGAAGTAATTTAGTGAGTTTTATAAATAATTGTTTTTAATTTAAATTACGTAAGAGAAGTAATTTAGTGAGTTTTATAAATAATTGTGATTCATGGAATATTAATCGAGAGATAGATACTGATTAATATTATCTCATTCTAATTACTTAGCGCATCTAGTAAATAGTTACTTAGCACGTGTAGACCATTTTGGGGTGAGTGCGAGTAATATATTTTTTAAGTGACTCAAATGATAATTTAGAGGACACAGATGAGTTCGGAAGGGTCAAATTAGTCAAAATAGTATTCCCGGGGGTACTAGTTGAGTCTCGGGGTAATTTTGGACTAAACCGAGACCGTTCGGGGGCATTTTGGTCTTTTAACATGAGAGGGTATTAAAACCTACGAATTTTGAGAGTCTTTTATCAGCCATATGAAAAAGGGGGTTAGGGTTAGAACACCCATGTAAACACCAAGACCTTTAGAGAGAAGGAGAGAATCATTCTCAAGGCTTAGAAGATGCTTTTGAAAAGGTTGGGTTTGGATCTTGCATCCTAGGAGCCAAAGGAGGAAGGATTAAAAAAGAGAAGCAACAATCCATCATCAATACCACGAAATCAGAATCCCTCTATCAAGGCAAGTAGTTTATTGCAAAATTATAAATTTATAATACCCATGTCTAGGGTTTTTGAATAGTTTTGTTAAATCAATATCTTGTTAAGAAAATAATGAAATTTATACAAGTTGGGATAGGAATCGCATATAGAATGATTTAACATATGTAGTGGAATAATATTCAGAGTTGACTTGATATTTTTCGAAATAAAAATTTGGGTTTTGAATGAATATGGGAAGAACACCATAACTAGGGTTTTAAGAAATTCTGGGTTTAATCCACAATTTCATCAAATGAATTGAGGTTTTGATGTATTTGAAATGTTAGATATTGTCCTAGTATATGTGGAAACATGTTAGGATCATTGGGTCGAAGTTTGGTGTACTATAATGAAGTTTGGAGATTTATTAATGGAGGAAGAAATTAACGAAGAATACGAACTGCTGCTGTCCCTACTCGATCGATCGATTGACCTTTAATGATGATCGATCAACTAGGTCGAACGATCAAACCCAGGAGTCGATCGATCGACGTAAGCTATTTTTCTCAAATCCTTCCTTGTTTAAGGTTCCTTTGATTTCCTGGAATGAATTGGAATCCTAGGATTTATATTATCCTTAATTGGGAGTGAGAATAAGACCAGTAGGTGTATTGTCGAGTTTCGGTAAAGCCATTGGGTGTAGGACTGGGATTATGAACCGACGAGGATAAACCAATTAAGTAGAGTATCAGGGGATTCGGAATTGAGTTACGAGGTGAGGTAAAGTCAATTCAAGTAATAGATCAGTAGGGTAAGTGATAAGTACATAAATTATACGTGAGGGGTGTGCACTCAAATAAATACGATAGTGACAAATCGTAAAGTGACAAATACGGTAAATATAAGAGAATACTATATTACGTACAAGTGTGATTGATAGGTCGGGTGTGTACCTACTAAATTGTATGAACTATTAGGTTGAGAGATGTATACCTAAATTAACTACATTAGAGTCGATGAGGTATTCCGAACTAACGTAGGGCTAATATCGTTAGGGTCGATGAAGTATTTCGAACTAACGTAACATTATTATATGTTAGGGTCGATGGAGTATTCCGAACTAACATTGGATTATTATATGTTTGGGGTCGATGCAAAATGACGGACCAAACCTTAGAACTGGTTTCGTGATGAAAGAATTCCGAACTAGAATATGTGTATATAAATAATTGGGGTCGATGTATCATTCCGAACCAATTCTCACTTGGGGTCGATGGATCATTCCGAACCAAGAGTCCTTTACGAGTGTCAGAAGGACATGATAGAAATAACAGAAAGTTAGTATATATAGATTGTGAAATATAAACTTAATGATATTCTACTGTTGTGTGTTAGTAGATGAATATATGATTGTGTTTAATGATATATGTCAAACTGGTAAGTTAAGTAGCGAACCTTAATTACGAAACGTAACATTAGATAGAGAATATCTAATTAGTAATTTAAGTAGCGAAACTTAAATATAAAAGTGGGAAGTTATTAATTATGAAAATTATAGAAATTTAGTAGTGAAACTAGATGAGAACGTTTGAAACATAACATAGGTGGAATGTTACTTGAGAGTTAATTAACCTTCGCGAGATGTTAATGAAATGGATGTACTCTATTGGGCAGTACGAGAACTTAGGTATAAATAAGTTCAGATGATTACCTTAGTCCTAGTTAGCTTAGGAGATATGGATGGTCAGAGTAAGTGTAGAATGTTGGGTGTGCACAATAGATGAGGAGTGAGTAAACTCAAGAGAGTGTGCGAGAATCTAACATGTGTAATCAATGACTGCATTTTATATTGTGATAAACGCTTGCTAAATATTTTCAAAATGTTTTGAGTACTAACTCTTTCTATAAAATATTTTCAAAACCTTTTAGGTGTCCAGGCAGAGGGACACCATGTATGATGATTTTAGTTCAGGGACTCGAAGCTGTAGCACAGTGGATGCTTACAGGATTTCAATTAGACGATATCTCTCATTCAAATCTAGTGCAGGATCGCAGACTATTCTATGATTGGACTTGTGGTCCGATATCAGTCTCAGATGTTTAGTTTCAGACTAGTGGTTGTTCTATTATTGTTTTGGGATTTTAGCCAATGATTTATTCGGTAATAATCTTATTCTTTTGTATTTATATTGTGTTGTTTGGGTTGTAGTACATGGTGATTGTTACTTTATCCCGCATGGTTGATTTATTTGTTTTAAGAAAAATAAAATTTGGCACTGGTCTAATTTTCACTTAGGGGATTGGTAATTAAATAGTTTTCGACAGTGATGCTAAGAATGAACCATTTGAGAAACCTGTTTTAATTTTATAAAGGTCTGATCACCCGATGTTTAATTAGGTGGGGTGTCACAGATGGTATCAGAGCATCAGATTCTAGTGTCCATAGGATCTGTACGGCTTACTACGTTTTCAGCGTATCGTTTGATTGATATAGAGCCCTATCTTAGGATTGTTGTACTCCTCTACGTACGTGGGTTACGTCCCCCTACTATTTAGAAATGTAGTGTTATATATACGAGTTCGATTGGGTATGGTACGTCGAACATGGCGGTAGGACCAGTATAGGCATTGGAAGAATTGCGGGAGGAAGGAGCTCGGCATGAAGAATGGACTATTCGTGGATGGTAATCGTGGAAGAGATGACCGTTGTCGAGGTCACCCCTAGTGTGTAAGGTAAGTAGATTCTGTAAGGACTATTGGGGTATAGCAAGAATTTTTCTAAGTACCGTGATGGCAAAGGGTGTTGCGCATCTAGACCCGCCCAACGTAGTGATAATGGGAGGAGGTCTAAAAGACTGAAAACGTCGACTGTGCATGTTAACCAATGGATGTAAAATATCCAGAGGTACTGCTATTAGAAAAAAGGTAGAAGTACTCATAAGTGAAAATTTGGGTAAATTTTTAAAGGCAACGTGGTAGGGGATACCAGTCACCACATCCGGACCGAGGGTCAGTTTATAAATAGAGGGATCTTAAGTTTAGTTTAATCGCAATTTCCTCCAAGGATGATTCAGGGGGAAAGTAAATGGAAATTTTTGAACCCGCCACATGAAAGCCTGGTAGAGGCAAATGTTAGGAAAGAAATTTATCTGTTGAAGTGAACTGGTACCCGATGAGATAGGTACAAGGGAAAAAGAGCCCTTGAGAGAATGGACTCTTGAGTTATCGTCCGCAATTTTGGTAAAACTCTGCTTGAACGACTTATGTGTGTGAAGGCAGTATGGTGCTTCTTACAAGGTTGATGTAAATGCTCCTAGGTGAGCGGAGCTAAAAGAGTTTAGGGATTTAGTCAAAGAGTAGGACTTGAAGTAATGGGGCTAGTGCAAGCCATAAGAGGAAACCCACTAAGGGATTTATTGATTTGATTCTAAGTCAGGACTGTTAAGTCTAATAGTGCATTCCTATTGATCAACAGAACTAAGGGAACCATGATGTTAGTGTTCAGAATCGAGACTGCCAAGTTTGAGAGGAGGAATATCCTAAATTGGTCGGTGTGGCCTGAATTAATGGGATTTATGTTAAGATGTCTGATGTGGGACGTAAGACCACGCGTGTTGATCTTGCCCGAAGTTATTTAAGGGAATAATAACTCCGACAAGTTTTGCATTCCTGAAAGGACAAGCGTATTATGTTCGGGAACCATTTGAACCACCAGTGAGATGCACAAGAGAGTACATGAGTTTTAGCCTCAAGTGAATAAGGAATATGATGATGCCTAACCTGAAAGAGGGTCGAGCTCTCATTATTCATTAGTATGTTGGAGACTTCAGGGATTATGGATGTATCATAGTGATTGATTCCGGTGTATAAATACTTTAATGATGTTATTCAAGGTATATCGTATGATCGCTGAGCGGAGAGATCAAGCTCGTTGTTATGATTAATGCTAAGGACTTTGTGATAGTAAAAGTGCAGTGCCACTTGACTCCTTTAGAGATTGGAGTATGATTGCACATATTGTCGAGGAATGGGATTTGGGTATCTCGACTAAGTGTTGTTCTGATAATGCTCAGTAATAATGCATTGGGACAAGTCCTTGGTTTAAGTTCGTTTTCGAAAGGGGATACGACTGAATTTTTATTCACGTGAGGAGAAGAGACGTTGTCATATTCTAGGGCATTAGTGGAGCCGATAGTGTTGTGGAGAAACACTGGAAGGCTTATTTCACCACGAAGGGATGAATGGGACTATGTGGGAAAGAATTTGATTTCTGGTCTATATGGGATTGAGAATACCCGCAAGATTGTAGTCACGCCGTGAAGACAAGGCGAGAGTTGAGTAGGCATATTACGAGTGCGATGGTTGCAATGTTTTTACAAATGTGCACGGGGAAAAGGGTGTATGGGCTCCCTTGTCAATTAGCTTTCTTAGTCATTCGAGATAGAGGGATGCGAAAAATTATTTTTGATAAGTACGCCGATGGGGAAGTTATGAGCAAGCCGTATTGATGAAACGGATTGAACATCATGGGAGATAGACAATGATCCCAGCTGATATGTGCTGAGAGAGCCAGCACACCCTATGGGATAAAAAGTCGGTGGGAAGCCGTTTAAAGGTTACCTCTTGGTATGGGAGACCTAACTGTTGTGAAGAAGTAACGCAAGGTGCTACTTGACTGAGGGGTGAGAGCGACGTACGCGTTACTAAAATGTTGATTCTTATAAGGTAACCAACCCTAAAGGTGCGCCAATTATGAAGAGCGCACAGATGGTAAAGTTTAATATACCAGAAGAGAAAGGGGAATAGAGTACCACTTCAGGAAAGATGACATAAGTGGGAAGCGGTTTTGCGGAAGAGACATAGTGAGATTTTCTCCAGATGCACCACTAGTTAATAGAAAAAGACGGTCTCGAAATGATCAACCAGAATTTGGTGGTGAACCTACGTTTCCAGTGATGGAATGCGTAGGCAGGCTTATAATTTATGGATGCGTTGTGAACATCGTAACTAAGTCAAAATTCAGTTGGGGTAACGAAATGGGTTGACCGTAATGGACTAATATGTCGTTAAAAAGGTACAGTGCACAAGTGTAAGGTGCCGCTCTATATTGTTGTGAATCAGGATGAAATCCTAAAATCCCACCCTGTGAGAGATGGTCAGGGAGGAATGGAGATAAAGTTTTATTTTGGGAATGTATTTTCACCTATGACTCCATGGTTGTGAGAAAGGAAGATACTACGCTCTAACGATAGTGGAATTTTGGTTGAACCCACTGATCAATTTATAGGTTGAATGTATATCCGTATGAGCATATTTATAGGTAGAGTGAGGGTGCCTATATGGACTGTACATAAGGATTAGGTTTTTTGGTACCTATTATGAACTTATATGTACTTTGAGATGTGGTTCGGGGAGATACTTCGAACTCTTAGTCCTTAACGCGTGATACGAGGACATTCTATTGGAGTATGACATTTTAGGATATATGAAGTGTGTAATATATGGCTCATAAATTGCCTACTCATGTGTTATGAGATATATATACATATATTAGTGCTCGAAGTGTGATTTCGAGATAATATAACCAATCACTATTGGTGATCGAGGTGGGATTCCGACCCAATAACCCCTAAAGTGTTATAGAAGGGGGGGGGGGGTGAATATAATATTAGTGTTGATGGTATATGTTATGTGTAAGAAATATATATACCTTATGGTTTTCCTACTTATGTGCGATACTAAGTATGCTTAACTCTGTATTGGGGTCGATGATGTTCCGGACCCATACATGAAGGATCGATTTGGGGTCGATGATTTTTCGAACCAAATCGATGATAAATATTGGTATCGACGGAAGGTCTGAACCAACATATGCATGTGACACCCCGAATAATTAAATACCGGGTAGCTTCTCCTTTATTCAAATTAATACAAAATGTCAAGTTGGTTCAGTTCATAGCATCACTGTCGAAATACATATTTATAATTACTAGCCACCTAATATTTAAAAAGTGAGTTGTCAATTTTAATTAAATCCGATTAACATACAATCTATTTAAATATGAAATATTAATAACACAACCACAACACGGTCACACAAGAACGATAATGAAATGACAATAAATCTGGAGGAATACTCCTCTAATAATCCAACTGCTGAATACAACCAAATACAAAGTCTGAATTACTAAATAGTTATAACCCAAAATCTGAAAACAAAACTGAGTAACTAGGATGCCTCTAAAAGAAAGGGGTGACATGCCCTACAGATGAGAAAAATAGAGTCAAGGTCGAAAGTGGAGGCGTCTACTATCGGGAACCAGTATCTTCCACAGCAGCTACAGCACGTCACTGAAATGGAACTCCTACACTTGGTGTCCTTGTGGCTGGGCACCTAAAATGTTTTACAAGAAAAAGGATTTGAAAGAAAACGGGTCAGAGCCCGATTGTGAAAACAGTTTAAAATACAGTAAGTGTTTAATATCATTAAACAGTGAATATAAAGTACATGATAATGTGTACACTCACATGAGATCCTCACCTCTCAACTAATTGTGCACTCCTATCGTACCCGTACCCGTTCTAGTTATTCTACTCTCTAACTAGTCCAATACACATTCAATCATTACTATACGATTCATGATTCAATTCCAATTCCCGACAACTTAATTTAAACAGATAGTTTTAGTTTTCTTCTTGGTTCCCAAAATTAATAATACTAATCACTAGGGATTTTCCATTTTTAATTCTACTACAATGTTGCTATTATTCACACTTACATTTATAGATGATAGTTCATTTTAATTAACAATATATTATTCTCATCATAAATATACAATACTGGCACCCCGAGACTAAGTTGTGGTGCACACATACTCTGCTATCCAGTCCCGATACATCACGTACATAAGGACCACGTATTTCGAATCTCTCAGGAATCGTTTTCAATAAACAACAATCACACATAATGGAGGCGGACATAGTTCACATCACATGGGTCACGCACATACCTACGCTCCCATGATCAGCAGACTTATTAACTTCTCAATAAGTCCTTATCTGACCTATGTTCTTGAGGTACCAATCTAAATCCCCCCATAGGCACACAAAGATTAGATGGCCCTGATCGAACGCTGACCTCCCATGATAGCAAGTATGGTAGGTATGTTATACACAGATAACCACATATACTAAGCATTCACCGTTCTTAGATATCTCAAATATTAATAGAGGTATATTTCTCATCCCTATATCGTCATTTAATGTTACACGTTTACAAGTCCCCGATTTATATACATTAAAGTTATCAACTCTTCTCACGTCGTAATTTTAGTTACTTATACCCTAACCCATAGATGTCATCTGTTTTACTACTTAATTCCAAGTTTTAATCCTCAACATACTTCCAATCTCACAAATATATCCACTAATCAACAAGGGAAGGTTAACACTCAATTATATAAGTCTACTAGAAGTTTTAAATAAAATCAGGCCTAAAAAGGCATTCTGTCAACTCGTTAGAAATCTCCTTCGAACGAGGTGGATTGAACGAGTGTCGTTCGAACGAACTACCAACTCGTTAGAAGGGGTACTGTCATCTCGTTCGAACGAGGTCGGTCGAACGACCTGGGCAGGTCTTCTAACGAGATGGTAGTAAACGCCCAGAAATTTTCCAATTCGTTTTTCTTCATTTTTCTCTTCTCTAAATTAATCCTAAGATCATCCCAATAGTATTTTAATGTTCTTAAACTACATTAAATCCTCTTAGGTCGTTTCTTAACATATTTTTGGGGTCAAATCCTCCTAATCAACATGCAATTATCATAAATCCCCAAATTTTACCCCAAACCCTATGAACATGAACCCAAAATTTTATTGTACCTAATTACTCATCATAAATCCGTTTTTAAATCATCAAAGTTAAGTCTTCGAATACCAAATTCGTCCATAACCATTCTACATGCAATTCCTAACCCAACATTAGAGTTTCTATAACAATTTCATTAGGTTTTCCTCAAAAATTTCAAGACAAAACAGTTCCTACACTAAACATGGAAGAAACATTCAATGAACTAAAAATATCAAATCACTTGCCTTAGATTTGTTCTTCAGATTGTTATCGGCGTTTCAAGGTTGATTCTCTCCTCTTTTCGGTCACAAATCCTTTCCAATTATGATGATGGGGAGATGGTTTGGTATAGGTCCTCTAGCCTCTCTTCTAACTTCTCTCAAAACCTCCGTAGCCCACTCTCTCACTTTTGGCTGATAATGGCCTTAGTGGCTCTTTTAATAATCTTTAATTTACCTAAAAAATTCGTGGGTTTTAATCCCCTAATTATTAAAATTACCAAAATACCCTTTTAGGTTGCCGGTTTGTCCTAAAAATTCCCCGGAACCCAAACTAAACCCTCGGCTAGTGTTTTCAGACTATTTCGACCCTTCCGAACACGTTGGCGCACTCAAAATGACCATTCGGTTGATAAAAATGTAAATTAATTTTTAATCTAATTAAATTCATTCCTGACGCGACTGACACGCGCGTCCCAACTTAATTTTCCAAACTGTCGTATTTCAGCCTCGCGACAACTTTAATATTTTCAATACTCATATATTACCATATGTACTCAGAAATATTTAATTTTAACATCGTAATCAAATACCAACTCACATATCACTAATATTTATATCCGGATTAATTCCCAATTAATTCTCATATAATTCAATTAATCCCTTAAATAAAAATCAATAAAATTACGGGGTATTACATACTTCCCCCCTAATAACAGAATTTCGTCCCGAAATTCGAAACTAAAGAGTACCTGGTAGAAATAACTCCGGATAACACTCGCGCATCTCATCCTCGCACTCCCATGTGGACTCCTCGGCATTATGATGCCGCCATTGAACACGTACTAATGGTACTATCTTTGACATCAGTTTTCGCTTGCTTTGGTCCGAAATAGCAATCGGCCCCTCCTCGTAGGAACTATTAGGCTGAAGATCGATGTCCTCTAAAGCAATGTGAGTATGGGACAAATCCTCCCTAAGATATTTCCTTAGTGAGGAAATATGGAACACGTAATGATCCTATGCAAGTGCTCCGGTAACCCAAGTCTATACGCAACTGGCCCAATCCTCTCGATGATAGGAAATGGCCCCACGTATCTTGGTGCCAGTTTCCCCTTCTTCCCAAAATGCATGATCCCCTTCATAGGAGATACTCTGAGTAACACCTAGTCTCCCACCTTTAATTCTCTAAAGAACCTCTTGGCATCAGCATAGCTCTTCTGCTTATCCTGAGCTACCCGAATACGGCTCCGTATCATCCCTATCCTTGCCTAAGTATCTTGAATCACTTCTGGCCCAAGGAGTTTGTTATCCCCCACCTCTAACCAACATTCTGGGGAACGACAAGGTCTACCATACAATGCCTCAAATGGATCCATGCCAATGGTGAACTAGTAGGAGTTATTATAAGCAAACTCCACCAGTGGAAGGTACTTCTCCCAACCACCTCCAAAGTCTAGGATGCACATACGTAACATGTCCTCCAACATCTGGTTTGTCCGCTCTGTTTGCCCATCAGTCTGCGAGTGATATGCCGTATTCAACCGCAACTCTGTACCCAAGGCCTCCTGGAAACTCTCCCAAAATTGTGAAACAAATATCTTAATTCGGTCAGACATGATATTTAGAGGCACCCCATGAAGTCTCACTATCTCTGCAATGAAAATCTGGGCATACTGTCCCGTAGTGTAGTCTATCCTCACGGGTAGAAAATGAGCAACCTTGGTCAACCTATCCATAATTACCCATATGGAGTCGTGACCCCTCTGTGACGTGGTTAACCCCGTGATAAAGTCCATGGATATGCTCTCCCATATACACATCAGAACCTCTAACGGTTGTAGAAGTCCTGCTGGTTTCTGATGGTCCACCTTCACTACCTGACAAGTGGCGCATTTAGAAACGAACACGGAGATATCTCTCTTCATCCCGCTCCACCAGTAGTGTCGTCTCATGTCTTGGTACATCTTATCCCCACCAGGGTATACCGCAAACCATGAGCTGTGCGAATCTGTCATTACCTTGTGTCGCAAGTCTTCCCCTTTCGGAACGACCAGCCTCCCATTGAAGCGTAATCCCCCGTCGAAACTAACGGTATAGGACTCGGCTCCCTCTGCTAGTAATCGAACTATCTGTTCCTGATAGAATGAGTCATTTGCCTGGGCCTTTATCACTATCGTAACAATCTGAGGTGTAACAGTCATCACAGACATGAACGATTGGGCCACTGCATCCTGGTGTCCCAACTCCTTCCACTTAGTTTTCCACACCTCGGCCACCTCATTTACTGGCCTACGGCTCAATGCATATGCAACCATGTTAGCCTTCCCTGGGTGATATTGGATATCAAACTGATAATCCTTCACAAACTCAAGCCACCGGCGTTGATTCATATTCAGTTCCTTCTGCGTGAAGAGGTATTATAGAGACTTGTGGTTTGTGAACAACCAAAATTTCTCCCCCAGGAGATAGTGTCTCCAAATCCGAAGAGCGAATACGACTGCCGCTAACTTCAAGTTGTGTGTGGGGTAATTCTTCTCGTGAGGCTTAAGCTTACGGGAAGCATAAGCTATGGCCTGACTCTCCTATTGCAGCACACCTCCAAGTCCTTGTAAAGATGAATCGATGTAGACTAGATACTCAACTCTCGGCTTGGGTAATGCTAACACAGGCGCTGAGGTCAACTTTTCCTTCAACTCATCAAATGCCAACTGACAGACATCGCTCCAGATGAATGTCACACCTTTGCGAGTCAGATGTGTCAAAGGACCCGCTATCTTTGAGAAACCCTTAATAAACCTTTTGTAGTACCCTACTAGGCCCAAGAAACTAAGGATTTCAGTCGGTGTCGTGGGCTATCCCCACTCCCTCACCGCGGATACCTTCCCCGGATCAACAGATATCCCCCGGTCTGAAATGATATGCCCCAAAAACTGAACCTCCTTCAGCCAAAATTCACATTTCTCATACTTTGCATATAGCTCGTTCTGACGCAGCATCTGCAAAACCTGCCTCAAATGCTCGGCGTGCTCCTCTTCTGTCTGGGAGTAAACCAGAATGGCATCAATAAAGACGATGACGAACTGGTCTAGGAACTCTCTGAACACCCTAATCATCAAGTCCATAGATACGGCAGGAGCGTTGGTCCATCTAAAAGGCATAACCCAAAATTCATAGGAAACATACCTCGTCAAGAAAGCAGTCTTTGAGACATACTGTTCCCTGATACGCAACTTATGGTATCCTGATCGCAAGTCAATCTTTGAGAAGAAGGAAGCTCCTCTCAACTGGTCGAATAAGTCATCGATTCGGGGCAACGGATACTTATTTCGTATCGTGACTTTATTCAACTCCCCGTAATCTACACACAACCTCAACGATCCATCCCTCTTCTTTACGAACAACACAGGGGCACCCCACGACAAAGTGCTTCTTCGGATAAACCCCTGACCCAACAACTGCTCTACTTGATCCCTTAGCTCTCTCATCTCCGCTGGAGCCATACGGTACGGTGCGCGGGCAATTGGCCGAGTGCCCGGTGTCAAATCGATAAGAAAATCTATCTCTCTACTAGGAGGTAATCTAGGTATATCCTGAAGTA
Organism: Sambucus nigra; assembly: GCA_949130495.1. Taxonomy (NCBI): domain Eukaryota; kingdom Viridiplantae; phylum Streptophyta; class Magnoliopsida; order Dipsacales; family Adoxaceae; genus Sambucus; species Sambucus nigra. The sequence continues at coordinate 503,610,404 of OX422221.1, read as the reverse complement.
CATCAATGAACTCACTAACAACGGGAATCGAATCAAGTGGTATTACCACTTCCTTAGAGGTCTCCTCCTCTATATAGTATAAGTGAGTGGACGATCCTCCGTCAGGGCGAGGCATCGCCACTAAAAACATCTCCTGCTCGGGAATGGCAAAAATAATACTCCTACTGAAACAATCAATCATGGCTCGGTACGCAACTAGCCAATCCATACCAACAATCGCATCGTACTCAGTCATCTCTAATACTAACATATTAGCGGGTAAAGTAAATCTCCCGATCTCTATACCCACCCGTCTACAAATAAGGGAAATCACGGAACCCCTACTCAACTGTGAATCTATGTAAATAATCGTGCTCTCTGCAGTGTCTAACAACCCCAAAGTGCATGCAAATCTCGTGGCAATGAAACAGTGTGTGGCCCCCGTATCAAATAAAATACGCCCCATAGTCCCCTGGATAGAGATAATACCCTCAATAGCAGGTGGATCCTATGGGATTGAGGCATGCTGGAGCTGGTAAACTCGTCCGTACTGGAGCTGTCCCTACTGGACTGGGACTGCAGGGATGGGTGGCAAAGTTGGCATCTGCGGCGGTGCTGGGAGGGCGGCGGGAAACATAGGTCTCTAGGGCTCATGTCGAGCACCCTGCTGCTGTTGCTGTGGGGCCCTGTCCCTATCAGGACACTCCTGGCGCTTGTGGACAATCTTACCACAAATGAAACATTTCCCGTGAAATTTCCCCCCTCTCTAACCCTGATGCCCACGGCCTTGGTGGCCGTTGCCATTCCTCCCCTGGCCATGCTAGCCCTGATGAAACTGCTGTTGTTGGCCCTACTGGCCGTGCTGTCCCTGATGGCCGTGCTGACCCTGCTGGCCCTGAAAAAAACCTCCCTGACCATTTCTGAAACCCCCAGATCGGAACCTCTTAAAATCCCCTTGCTGGGAACCCTGATCTCCCTGCCTATGTTGACCTTAAGCAGATTGTGCCCCGCTGGCACCATTTCCCCCTGTCCTGCCCTGATGGCAGGACTCTCCTGATTGCTTACTCTCTCACATGTGAAAGTGGTGGTCCTGGAAGTGAAGTAGTGTTGTGTTAACCACATCAGAATAAGTGGCCAACGAGAGATTACCCAACAAGTGCTGAAGGATCCTCTAAGTCAACCCATCCATGAATTTCTGAATCTTTTTCTCCTCGGTTGGAATTTCATCAGGAACGATGTTCAAGAGATTAGTGAATTCGGCCTCATAAATGGCCACAGTCTTCCCCTCCTGCTTGAGGTTCATTAACTTCCTCCTCATTTCAGTGTGAACGGCTAATGGAAAATACTTGCGATCGAACCGCACCCAAAACTCCTGTATAGAAAGGACATCTCTCTCCTCTAGGGTGGTAATGGACTCCCACCACTGCAACACTGATCCTACTAGCTTAAAAGTAGCCAATATCTATTTCTATACCTCCGTGCACTCATACATCCTCAAATGCCTTTGAATGTCCTTCTTCCACTGGCTGGACACAACGACATCGGAGCTACCTGCAAACTTCGGAGGGTGTGCTTTCTGAAAAGCATCACGAACGCGTTCCCATGTAGACGGAAATGCATGAGCCTGAACTGGCACTAATGCCGGCGCCTGGGGTGGTGCCTGCTGCACAACTGCTAGGGCGACATTTACCACTCGGGCTACAATAGCGGCAACCTCTTCGGCATTCAAGGAGCCCTGAACTGGTGCAGGCTGTGACTCGGGCTGAGCATCCCTAGGAACTCGTTGTGCACGTCGTGGAGGCATCTGAAATGAGAGTAAAGTCTTATAAGTTCGCAGTTATTATCTCAAAATAGCTGAAGAGCGAAACATAGGGCTCTATATCAAAGAAAGCACAGCAGAAACATAACAAGCAGTACAGATCCTAAGGACACTATAACCTGATGCTCTGATACAACCTTTGACACCCCGACTAATTAAATACCGGGTAGCTACTCCTTTATTCAAATTAATACAAAATTTCAAGTTGGTTCAATTCATAGCATCACTGTCGAAATACATATTTATAATTACTAGCCACCTAATATTTAAAAAGTCAGTTGTCAATTTTAATTAAATCCGATTAACATACAATCCATTTAAATATGAAATATTAATAACACAACCACAACACAGTCACACTAGAATGATAATGAAATGACAATAAATCTGGAGGAATACTCCTGTAATAATCCAATTGATGAATACAACTAAATACAAAGTCTGAATTACTAAATAGTTACAACCCAAAATCTGAAAATAAAACTGAGTAAGTAAGATGTCTCTAAAAGAAAGGGGTGACATGCCCTACAGATGAGAAAAATAGAGTCAAGGTCGAAATTGGATGCGTCTACTATCGAGATCCTGTATCTTCCACAGTAGCTACAGCACGTCACTAGAATGGAACTCCTACACTTGGTGTCCTTGTGGCTGGGAACCTAAAATGTTTTTACAAGAAAATAGATTTGAAAGCAAACGGGTCAGAGCCCGATTGTGAAAACAGTTTAAAATATAGCAAGTGTTTAATATCATTAAACAGTGAATATAAAGTACATGATAGTGCGTGCACTCACATGAGATCCTCACCTCCCAACTAATTGTGCACCCCTATTGTACCCGTACCCGTTCTAGTTATTCTACTCTCTAACTAGTCCAATACACATTCAATCATTACTATACGATTCACGATTCAATTCCCAACACCTTAATTTAAACATAGAGTTTTACTTTTCTTCTTGGTTCCCAAAATTAATAATACTAATCACTAGGGATTTTTTATTTTTCATTCTACTACAATGTTGCTATTATTCACCCTTACATTTATACATGACAGTTCATTTAAATTAACGGTATGTTATTCTCATCATAAATATACAATACTGGCACCCTGAGACTAAGTTACGGTGCACACATACTCTTCTATTCAATCCCGGTACATCACGTACATAAGGGCCACGTATTCCGAATCTCTTAGGAATCGTTTTCAATAAACAACAATCACACATAATGGAGGCGAACATAGTTCACATCACATGGGTCACGCATATACCTACGCTCCCATGATCATCAGACTTATTAACGTCTCAATAAGTCCTTCTCTGACCTATGTCCTCAAGGTACCAATCTAAATCCCCCCGTAGGCACACAAAGATTAGATGGCCCTGATCGAACGCCGACCTCCCGTGATAGCAAGTATGGTAGGTATGTTATACACAGATAAACACATATACTAAGCATTTACCCTTCTTAGATGTCTCAAATATTAATAGAGGTATATTTCTCATCCCTATATCATCATTTAATGTTACACGTTTACAAGTCCCCGATTTATATACATTAAAGTTATCAACTCTGATCACGTCGTAATTTTAGTTACTTATACCCTAACCCATAGATGTCATTCGGTTTACTACTTAATTCCAAGTTTTAATCCTCAACGTACTTCCAATGTCACAAATATATCCACTAGTCAACAAGGGAAGGTTAACACTCAATTAAATAAGTCTACTAGAAGTTTTAAATAAAATCAGGCCTAAAAAGGCATTCTGTCAACTCGTTAGAAATCTACTTCGAACGAGGTGTTTCGAACGAGTGTCGTTCAAACGAATGGCTTCGAACGAACTACCAACTCATTAGAAGGGGTACTGTCATCTCGTTCGAACGACCTGGGCAGGTCTTCTAACGAGATGGCAGTAAACGCCCAGAAATTTTCCAATTCGTTTTTCTTAATTTTTCTCTTCTCTAAATTCATACTAAGATCATACCAATAGTATTTTAATGTTCTTAAACTACACTAAATCCTCTTAGGTCGTTTCTTAACATATTTTTTGGGTCAAATCCTCCTAATCAACATGCAATTATCATAAATCCCCAAATTTTACCCCAAACCCTATGAACATGAACCCATAATTTTATTGTACCTAATTACTCATCATAAATCCATTTTTAAATCATCAAAGTTAGGTCTTTGGATACCAAATTTGTCCATAACTATTTCACATGCAATTACTAACCTAACTGTAGAGTTTCTATAACAATTTCATTAGGTTTTCCTCAAAACTTTCAAGACAAAACAGTTCGTACACTAAACATGGAAGAAATATTCAAAGAACTAAAAATATCAAATCACATGCCTTAGATTTGTTCTTCAGATTGTTATCGGCGTTTCAAGGTTGATTCTTTCCTCTTTCCGGTCACAAATCCTTTCCAATTGTGATGATGGGGAGATGGTTTGGTATAGGTCCTCTAGCCTCTCTTCTAACTTCTCTCAAAACCTCCGTAGCCCACTCTCTCACTTTTGGCTGATAATAGCCTTAGTCGGATCTTTTAATAATCTTTAATTTACCTAAAAAATTCGTGGGTTTTAATCCCCTAATTATTAAATTACCAAAATACCCTTCTAGGTTGCCGGTTTGGCCTTAAAATGCCTCGAAACCCAAACTAAACCCCTGACTAGTGTTTTCTGATTATTTCGACCCTTCCGGACACGTTGGCGCACTCAAAATGACCATTCGGTTGATAAAAATGTAAATTACTTTTTAATCTAATTAAATTCATTCCTGACGCGACTGACACGCGCGTCCCAACTTAATTTTCCAAACTGTCGTATTTCAGTCTCGCGACAACTTTAATATTTTCAATACTCATATATTACCATATGTACTCAGAAATATTCAATTTTAACATCGTAATCAAATACCAACTCACATCTTGTCAGTATTATTATCCGAATTAATTCCCAATTAATTCTCATATAATTCAATTAATCCCTTAAATAAAAATTAATAAAATTACGGGGTATTACAATGCATTACATTTACATTGGGGTCAAGGGATTTTTGGACCAATGTAAATGATAGGACGATTGGGGTCGATGATTTTTCCGGACCAATTTTCCTTCTAGTATATATTGTGAGTGAAATATATACCTTATAATATTCTACTTATGAGTGATAGTAGACACATAAATGTTATATATAGAGATATACATCGAAAGGGTAAATTAAGTAGGGAGAAACTTAATTCCAAGAGTGAACGTTAGATTGGAAAAAAAAAATCTATGGGGAAATTAAGTAGTGAGACTTAATTATAATATATGAGGCATGGATAACATGTGATAAGGGTGTATAATGAAGCAAGGCATGTACTTGGGACGACCGTTAGAATGATATGATTTGATTTTTGGGTATTAGAGGATGCAGTGATGTTTAAGGTCCTTAATATTAATACTAGTCTTATCCTAATTTCGAGGACGAAATTTCTTTGTAAGGGGGGAAGTAAGTAATACGTCGTATTTTTGAATATTTCTATTTAATTAAATTGGAAAATTAAATGAGAAAATACGATTTAATTTAAATTACAAAAAATAAGTAATTTAGTGAGTTTTATAAATAATTGTGATTTATGGAATATTAATCGAGAGATAGATACTGATTAATATTGCCTCATTCTAATTACTTAGCGCATGTAGTAAATAGTTACTTAGCACATGTACACCATTTTGGGGTGAGTGCGAGTAATATATTTTTTAAGTGACTCAAATGATAATTTAGAGGACACAGATGAGTCCGGAAGGGTCGAATTAGTCAAAATAGTATACCCGTGGGTACTAGTTGAGTCTCGGGGTAATTTTGGACTAAACCGAGACCGTTCGAGGGTGTTTTGGTCTTTTAACATGTGAGGGTATTAAGACCTACGAATTTTGAGAGTCTTTTATCTGCCATATGAAAGAGGGGTTAGGTTTAGAACACCCATGTAAACACCAAGACCTTTAGAGAGAATGAGAGAATCATTCTCTAGGCTTAGAAGAGGCTTTTGAAGAGGTTGGGTTTGGATCTTGCATCCTAGGAGCCAAAGGAGGAATGATTGAAGAAGAGAAGCTTCAATCCATCATCAATACCACGAAATCAGAATCCCTCTATCACGGCAAGTTGTTTATTGCAAAATTATAAAGTTATAATACCCATGTAGGGTTTTTGAATAGTTTTGTTAAATCAATATCTTGTTAAGAAAATAATGAAATTTATACATGTTGGGATAGGAATCGCATGTAGAATGATTTAACATATGTAGTGTAATAACATTCAGAGTTGACTTGATGATTTTTCGGAATAAAAATCTGGGTTTTGAATGAATATGGGAAGAACACCATAACTAGGGTTTTAAGAAATTATGGGTTTAATCCACAATTTCTTCAAATGATTTGAGGTTTTAATGTATTTGAAATGTTAGATATTGTCCTAGTATATGTGGAAACATGTTAGGATCATTGGGTCGAAGTTTGGTATACTATAATGAAGTTTGGAGATTTGTTAATGGAGGAAGAAATTAACGAAAAAGACAAATTGCTGCTGTCCCTGCTCGATCGATCGATCGACCTTTAATGACGATCGATCGACTTGGTCGATCGATCGAACCCAAGAGTTGATCAATCGACGTAAGATGTTTTTCTCAAATTCTTCCTTGTTTAAGGTTTCTTTGATTTCCGGGAATGAATGGGAATCCTAGGATTTATATTATCCTTATTTGGGAGTGAGAATAAGACCAGTATGTATATTGTCAAGTTTCGGTAAAGCCATTAGGTGTAGGACTGGGATTATGAACCGATGAGGATAAACCGATTAAGTAGAGCATCGGGCAATTTGTAATTAAGTTACGAAGCAAGGTAAAGTCAATTCAAGTAATAGACTAGTAGGGTAAGTGATAACTACTGAAATTATACGTGAGGGGTAACTAGGGCCCTTAGAGTTGAGTGAATACTCAAATAGATACGATAGTGAGAAATCATAAAGTGACGAATACGGTTAATATAAGAGAATACTATATTACGTACAAGTGTGATTGATAGGTCGGGTGTGTACCTACTAAATTGTATGAACTATTAGGTTGAGAGATGTATACCTAAATTAACTACGTTAGAGTCGATGAGGTATTCCGAGCTAACGTAGGGATAATATCATTTGGGTCAATGAAGTATCCCGAACTAACGTAAGGTTATTATATGTTAGGGTCGATGGAGTATTCTGAACTAACATTGGATTATTATATGTTTGGGGTCGATGTAAAATGCCGGACCCAACCTTAGAACTGGTTTCGTGATGAAAGAATTCCGAACCAGAATATGTGTATATAAATAATTGGGGTCGATGTGTCATTCTGAACCAATTCTCACTTGGGGTCGATAGATCATTCTGAACCAAGAGTACTTTACGAGTGTCAGAAGGACATGATAGAAATAACAGAAAGTTAGTATATATAGAGTGTGAAATATATACTTAATGATATTCTACTGTTGTGTATTAGTAGATGGATATATGATTGTGTTTAATGATATATGTCAAACTGGCAAGTTAAGTAGTGAAACTTAATTATGAAACGTAACATTAGATAGAGAATATCTAATTTGTAATTTAAGTAGTGAAACTTAAATATAAAAGTGGGAAGTTATTAATTGTGATAATTATAGAAATTTAGTAGTGAAACTAGATGAGAAGTTTTGAAACATAACATAGGTGGAATGTTACTTAAGAGTTAATTAACCTTCGTGAGATTTTAATAAAATGGATGAATTGTATTGGGCGGTACGAGAACTTAGGTATAAATAAGTTCAGATGATTACCTTAGTCTAATTAGCTTAGGAGATATGGCTATGCAGACTAAGTGTAGAACGTTAGGTTTGCACAATAGATGAGGAGTGAGTAAACTCAAGAGAGTGTGCGAGAACCTAACATGTGTAATCAATAACCGCATTTTATATTGTGATAAACGCTTGCTAAATATTTTCAAAATGTTTTGAGTACTAACTCTTGCTATAAAATATTTTCAAAACCTTTTAGGTGTCCAGCCACAGGAACGCCATATATGATGATTTCAGTTCAGGGACTCGAAGCTGTAGCATAGTGGATGCTTACAGGATTTCGATTAGATGATATCTCTTATTCAAATATAGTACAAGATCTCACACTATTCTATGATTGGACTTGTGGTCCGATATCAGTCTCAGATATGTAGTTTCAGACTAGTGGTTGTTCTATTATTGTTTTGGAATTTTAGCCGATGGTTTATTCGGTAATACTCTTATTCTTTTGTATTTATATTGTGTTGTTTGGGTTGTAGTACATGGTGATTTTTACTTTGTCCCGCATGGGTTATTTATCTATTTTAAGAAAAATAAAATTTAGCACCGGTCTAATTTTCACTTAGAGGATTAGTAATTAAAAAGTTTTCGACAGTGATGCTAAGAATGAACCATTTGAGAAACTTATTTTAATTTTATAAAGGCCTGTTCACCCGATGTTTAATTAGGTGGGTTGTCACATCACAACTATTCATTGCAAAGATAGTTAAGCTGCACGTGGTACCGATCAACATCTTGTCTAATAGAGACAAAATCTTTATATCTTCAGGGAGAGCTTTCAGGAGGCCATGGGCGCAAATTTGCGATTCAGTACCGCATACCATCCACAGACAGATGAACAGACTTAGAGCGTTAATCAGATGCTATAGGACATGTTGAGGATGTGCATTCTGTATTTTGAGGGAGGATGGGAGTGATACCTTCCATTGGTAGAGTTTACGTATAATAACTCTTATCAATTCACCATCGGTATGGAACCTTTTGATGCATTTTATGGTAGGCCTTGTCGTTCACCCACTTACTGGTTAGAGGCGAGGATAATAAGTTATTGGGACCGGAGATGATACATGATACGACTGCCAAGATCAAGATGATTCGGGGACGTATTTGAATAACTCAAGACAGGAAGAAGAGTTATGATGATGCAGACCAGAGACACGTTCAGTTAAAGGATGGCGACCAGGTATTGGTACGGGTGTCTCCCATGAAGGGGGTCACGAGATTTGATAAAAAGGGGAAGCTAGCACCGAAGTATGTGGGACCCTTACCTATTATTGAGAGAGTGGGGCCAGTAGCTTATAGACTGGGTTTACCGGAGCATCTATAGCGGATACACGATGTGTTCCACATGGCATCGCTGAAGAAGTACAAGAGGAGCGAGAGAGCCTTCTGGCACGTTCCACTCGAGGAGATCGATTTACAGCCAGACGTCTCGTACGAGGAGAGACTCGTGCCTATTTTGGATTGTAGTGAGCATAAGCTGCGGTCTAAGATGGTACCATTAGTGCGGGTTCAGTGGGGGCACCACAGTGTAAGCGAGTCGACATGGGAGAGGGAGGATAAGATACGAGAGCAGTATCCAGAGTTATTCACAGCAGGTATGTCCTAATTTCAGGGATGAAATTCCTTTGTAAGGGGGGAAGTATGTAATACCCTGTATTTCTGCGTATTTGAAATTTAATTAATTCAGAGATTGATTGAGAAAATTTATTTATTTTAAATTACACGAGTGATCAAATTTAATATAATTAAATAATAAATGTGGTTATTGAATATTAATCGAAAGAGAGATAGTGATTAATATTATGAAATAAATTTAATAAGTGAATAGTAAATAATTGATGATTATTAATTTACGTCATAACGAGTGATATTGACGTATTTGAATTTAATCTTAACCGGGAGTCGCGTGTAGACTAATTTGAGGTCGAGATAGGAAAATTATTTAGAGCGACTCAGATGATGATTTTGAGGTCATGGATGATTCTAAAAGGGTCGAAATAATTAGAATAGTATACCCGTGGGTGCTATTTGGGTCCCGAAATATTTTTAGACTAAACTGGCACCGTATGAGGGTATTTTCATCTTTTGGTAAACTAGGGTAAAGAGACCTATGAATTTTATAGCCTTATATCAGCTGATAGGAGGGTGAGGCTAGGGTTAGAAACTCAAAGATCAAAGAGAATCCATTAAAGAAAAATGAGGGGTCATTCTTGAAGCTTAAGGAAGGGTTCTTGAGAGATTTAAGTGATTCTTGCACCACAACAACTTTGGAGGGAGGATTTGAGGAGAAAATAATCAAACCTAACACCAAATAACAAAGTCAGATCATTTAACCCAAGGAAAGTGTTTATTTTCAACTTTCCTGGAAGTTATAATACCCATGTAAGAGTAGGGTTTATACATCTTGATAAATGATGAAATTGGAATATAAGTGAATTAAATCCATGTTATGGGTAGGAGTTTCGTATAGTATGAATTAATATATGTAAAGGACGAGATATTTAAGGTTATGTGATAATTACCACTAATTGAAAATGCGTTTTTGTTGAAAATGGTAGAAGAACACTAAAAAGATAGGGCTATGGCATTTATTGAATTTAATCCATTTTATGTGATTTTTAAGAGATCTAATGGGTTAAATACATTATAATCAACACCCACTCATATATATAGTGACTTGATATATTTGGTGGGAGTTTCGAAGATTTTCTTGAGAGTTTGGAGATTCAAAAAAAGGTGAAAAATGTAATAAACCAATGAAGAAGACGATCTGGTACATTTCGAATCAATTCGGCCACCTGGGAGAATTGATTCGTTTTCCCAGAAAATGTGAAATTTCTCTTTTTAAGCCTAAAACTCCTAAATTGTTATGGGGAAAACTTTTAGGACGTGGTTAAAATATAATGAGGTACTTGTTATATTGAAGTAGGCATATGGTAGGGTTATGGGTTAGTCTTAATGAGAGGATTAAGGCGATGATATAACGGGCTTAAATGGTAACGTAATTAATTCGAGAGAATGAGAATAAGTTACGAGAATTTCAAACGAGTTTAAATTCATGGACCAGTAGGTTATGGACATGTTAGCCACTGAAGGAATGTAATGGGTAACTAGGACCCTTACGGTGGAGAATAATACTCTATTAAATGTGATAGTGAGAATAATCGTAATGTGATAGTAAGGTGAGTATTCGAGGGATAAATACTACGTACGAAGTATGATGATTAGGTTGTGTGTATACATACTAAATAAATGTCTATATAGGTTATGTGTATACCTATTACGTGATTTGGGTTATATGTTAACATACCTATGTTGCTTGATATCCTGGAGGTTCCCGTGCAGTGGACAATCCAACCTTGACGATTCGAGTGAGATCTGGATTTGTGCCCTAGAACATATAACTTAGGGCGGCTCACTATGTATTGTGTATTAGGGGACTGGCATGTCATGTGGGTATGTGCGTAGCCCAAAAGTTTAGAACTATGTTCGCCTCTATTGCTTGATATTTTATTTATGGGTTTGAGGAGACATTCCGAACCACTAGTCCTTGATATTGTACGAGAGGTACATGGACGGATATCAAAGTATGCCCGTATCAATGGTGGTCATTTTAGTGACGTTGTAATAGTATATATTAGTGTGTGATATATATACAAATGTGAATATTCTACTTACGTGTGATAGTAGACAGTAGATGTGGTGTATCCAATAAGTAAATTAAGTAGCGAAACTTAATTACATGTTTAAATAATAACAAGCGTGAAATGTTACCTGTGAAGATAATAACGTACGAAGATTGTTTATTCAAATAGCGTACTGTATGGGCGGTACGCGGATTTAGATGTGTGGATGGTCAGTTAGATACTTACGTCTAGTTAGCTTATGTAGAACATATAGGTGGGTTAATTAGAGAACGCTAGGCGTGCACAATAGTTTAGAGGCGAGGAAACTCAAAAGAGTGTACGTGAACCTAACATGTGTAACTAATAACTTATTTTTAAATTATGATAAATACTTAATAAATATTTTCAAAATATTTTGGGTTCTAACCCTTGCTATAAATATTTTCAAAACATTTTAGGTGTCCAGCCACAGAGACGTCAAACATGATTATCTGATCCAGGGACGCGTAACTATAGCGTTGTGGAGGCTTACAGGATTTGACTAGACGCATCCATCATTTCATTCCTAGTGTAGGATTCTTTGGCAGTGTTTCATTTTTGGGCATGTTGCCCTTAGTACTTATTCAGTTCAGAGTTCATTTGAGTTTATTTATCTTGGTTGGATTATTCTTTGGATTTGAGATTAGTAGCCGATGGTTTATTCAGCAAGACTATTATTTATCTACATATATTGTGTGATGGTGTAGACCCTATTATGGTGTGTATGTTTTAAATTGGTTTTCGCGTATTATTATATCTTGTTTAATGAAAGAAAATTTTGGTATCGACTTAACTAACTAATAGGTGATTCGTAATCAATATGGTTTTTGATAGTGATGTTAAGAATGAACCACATGAGAAACCTGTTTTAATTTAATAAAGGACTGATCACCCGATATTTAATTAGGCGGGGTGTCACAAAATGTTTATGAGTATAATTTTGGATTATTTTGAGTTTCTCTCCACTTTTAAGACCAATTTTGCTATAGACACCCACTTTTAAAAAAAATTACAACACTTTCATTTTGTCAACTCTTTATAAAAAAAATTACTCAACAATAATTGCTTTTGACATTTTGACTTTCTCGTACTTTTATGACCAGTTTTGTAATAACCTCTCATTTTTTTTAAAATCGAAATACACCCCCAATTTATTAACTCTCCAAATATTTTAATTTTTGCTTCAAAAAACTTAATGGGCATATATTAAACTGTTTTGATAAAGTTTAAAAAATTGATAAAATTTCGAAATTTTTTTTAATTTTAAGAAGATTTTTAATTTTATAAAATATATTTTTATTTTGTAAAAAGCAACTTTTTATATTTCATAAAATAGTTAGATTTTTTTTTAATTTTAAACCTTTTTTTAATTTCTCGAAACCCTTAAACTAAGTAAAAATAGTTTTTTTATTAGCTTTTTATTTAAAAAAAAACATTTTTATAAAAAAATAGTTTCTTTTATAAAAAAAAACTATTTTTAAAGAATAAAAAGTATTTTTATGTAAAAATGATTTTCACTTCAAAAATAAATAAAAAAAATTTAAAATCTTTTTAAGACGAATTTTTTTAAACTATTTTATTAAAATTAAAACTATTTTTTCAAATAATGAAAAACTATTTTTTATTAAATAAACTGTTTAAAAAAATAGTGTTTGTTAATATATTATGATTTTTTTGAACTTTTTCAACGTTTAAAAAAATTAATTTTTTTATTATATGCCAATTATATTTTTTCCAATTGATTTTTTTATAAATAAATTGGGGTTGTATTGTAATTTTTTTTAAATGGAGATCTATTATAATATTGGCCATAAAACTGTTGATTAACAATTTGATGATGAATTAACAAAATGAGTGTATTACAAATTTTTAAAAAAGTAAGACTTATTGTAAAATTGTTCTTAAAATGGGGAAATAATCAAAATAACCCTATTATTTTGTATACAATTTTTCTTCAATTTTATTTTGTTCTCATGAGAGATACTTTGTGATCCCCATGACGATCAAGCTCACTAGTCAGAGTAACTTTGTGATCCCCATGACGATCAAGCTCACGAGTCAGAGAAAAATATGATGTACTTAAACACCACGTATTCGTATTAAACATCAATACAAACATGAGACGTTTACATATATAATTTTTCTATCATATTTAAAAAACCCATTGCAATGGCGTGTTGGGTTTTTATTGATAGTGAATATGATTTCAAGTGTTACTTTATTTATACCGGAGTATCGATCCCACAACACAACCAAAGGCTTGCTGGGCACCATGAGGATGCCCCGCCTAACACAAATATATTTTATATATCCACGTGGCATATCCATAAAATGTTTCTCTACCACCGCCTTTTTTTCGATTCATGTCCTCTCTCTCTGCTTTCCAAATTCCCAAGCATCCTTCTCTCTTCTCCACGCCCCTATATTTTCTCTCTCTCATTGTTGTATATTCAAACACGCATAGAATAACTCACCACCTGTCCACATCTTTCTCCCCATCGAATCGTCACACTACCAACTGCATCAAACTATAAAACCAATCTACGAAAGCCACAGGTCTAACGAAGTAATTTCCTGTTAGATCATATACTTTGTCACCGTCTTCTACTAATTGGATATGTGTTATTAAATCTATGGATGGAGTTACAAAGTTTAAAGGTTCGCACATGAGAGAGGAAGTTATCAGAGATGATAAAAGTGAAAGAGGTCTCTAGAGGGGATAGTGGTGGGGAGATATCTGATGAGTGTAAAGTGGAGTGGGATGAAGATGAGGAGATTAATCAGACTAAGGATGATATTCATCTTAAGCTCAAATGGTTTGAATGGTCAAGTACCATTTCTCTCATTGTGTTTGGTTAGATTTATTTTCTTTCGCAATGTATAGTTAATTGTTGTATATTTATTCTGATACTTTGCCATCGTATTCTACTAACTGGATATATGTTATTAAATCTATGAATGGAGTTACAAAGTTTAAAGGTCTGCAAATGAGCGAGGAAAAGTTATCAGAGATGATAAAAGTGAGAGTGGGATGAAGATGAGGAGATTAGTTAGACTAAGGATGATCTTCATCTTAAGCTCAAATGGTTTGAATGGTCAAGTAACATTTCTCTCATTGTGTTTGGTTAGATTTATTTCCTTTCGCAATGTATAGTTAATTATTGTATATTAATTCTAACAAACTACTGACTTATAATGGACGATATAAATTCTTATGTTCGTGTCTCTTTTTATATTTGAATTGGAATTGTCTACCCTCTTAGTTGATATAATTCCTTTAACCCCTTGTTAGTTTTATTTTAATATCTATAAAGTAAATGTATGTATTAATGTTCTTAATATTGTATTAAATTTGCTTCAGGGGCAGTTTCATATGTAATAGAAACAATGGAATAGCTAGAATGTTAAGAATTTGATTAACAATGTCTCTTCACTAAAAGTATATATATATATATATATATATATAATGACAAATAATGACAAACTGTAAATTAATTGGACAACATCACCCAACCTTGCAATCCAACATTATTGTATCAATATTATTTGTAACTAATATTTTTTTATACATGTATGTGTTATGTGAATGCGTGTTTTTTTTTTCTTATAATAAATTATACAAGATCAACCTTAATATTTCTTTGTGGATTGATGGAAATTATACCTTTAATGTTTTACCTGTACAAGGCAATGTAACGTATTCTAAACTGTGACTCTCCCTCATTGTAAAGGTACTCATCTTCTTTTCATCTTCCTCCTAAAATGAATTCCACTTGAAATGAATTCTTACCTTCTTTTCCTCCTTTGCCCTTTACCATCCCCTCTTTTACTTTTAATGTATAGATATTAGATTGTATTATGTGAATGGAGTATGTCTTTCAGGTTCTTCCCAAGCCCACACGGTAGATTTTTATATGTAGTTGGGACGATAATTTATTATACGTTTGCTTAAAGGATGATTTTTTTTCTTGCTTTCTGTACTCTTCAGGTTTGCCCCCATGATAAGATTCGTCATGTACACATGCTTATAAAAATATTGTACTAAAGAGGGATATTACTATATTTCAATACGTTAAAGACTTCTATTATTTTAACAGATGTTATTTATTATCATATGTTTTGGTGATGTTAAATTATGTAATTGACTAGTGTCATATGAATCGATAAGATGAGCAGAAACATAATAATAATTTATTCGGAAAAAAGTTTGTTATCTTTGAGACATCAAATTTTTCGATGTCTTGGATTCTGATTGGTCAATACTGTTGGTGGGAACCCATATCATTTATGAAAATGACTCCGCGCCAATGATATTGACCGATCAGAATTCAAGAAATTAAATTTCTATCCAATTTATTCAGTTTGATTAGTGCCGTATGGTCACCATATTACATCTTTGACAATTATTTTTTTATTCGATTAGAGTCATAAAATAAGGGAAAGTCTATCCCCACACCCTTATATGCTCCCCCCACACCCTTTCAATGTCTAAAGACATTACTATCCTTCAAGCTTTTAACTTTCTTTTCTTAAGATAACTTTGAAAATAAATAAATAAAAACTTATAACTAACTTTGATAAAAAAAAAATACAACCAACTAATTACATCTAATTTTGATTAAAAAAACAAGAGACTTTTATTTTTAAAAAAAAGGTACATCTAACTTTGATTAAAAAAACTGCAATTAACTTTGATTAAAAAAAAGCTACAACCAACTTTGATAAAAAAAAATACAACCAACTAATTATAGCTAACTTTGATTAAAAAAAAAGGAGTATAGAGTTTAACTTTAATAAAATAAAAGAAAAAGCTGCAACTAACTTTGATAAAAAAAAATGCAATTAACTTTGATAAAAAAAGCTACAATTAATTTTGATAAAAAAAAAGTTAGAACAAACTTTGATAAATAAAACCAAGCAACTAACTATGGTAAATAAAAAAAATTACAGCTAACTTAGATTAAAAAAAATTATAGCTAATTTTGGTTTAAAAAAAACTACTAATTTTGATTAATAAAAAACATTACAGGTAACTTTGATGAAAAAAAGGAAGAGGAGATAAAGGTGTGACGCATGATTAATTAATTGAGCGCAACTAATTCATAAAGGTTCCAATCGACCCGTATTTAAACCTTTATGAATTAGTTGCGCTCAATTAATTAATTATGTGTCACACCTTTATCTCCTCTTCCTTTTTTTTTAAATCAAAGTTACCTGTATTTTTTTTATTTATCAAAATCAGTAATTTTTTTTATTATTTTACCAAAGTTAACTATATTATTTTTTTTTATCAAAGTTAGTTGTAATTAGATGGTTGTAATTTTTTTTATCTAAGTTGGTTGTAGCTTTTTGATTTTTTTTTTATATCAAAGTTAGGTGTAATTTTTTTTTATTTACCATAGTTAGTTGTAATTAGTTGGTTGTTTTTAGTTATTTATCAAAGTTGGTTCTAACTTTTTTTTTTTATCGAAATTAATTGTATCTTTTATTTTATCAAAGTTAATTGCATTTTTTTTCTCAAAGTTAGTTGCAACCTTTTCTTTTATTTTATCAAAGTTAACTCTAAACCTTTTTTTTAATCTAAGTTAGCTATAATGAGTTGGTTTTTTTTTTTTTTCAATCAAAGTTAGTTGTAGCTTTTTATTTTTATTTTTTATCAAAGTTATTTGCAGATTTTTTTTAAATCAAAGTTAGATGTACATTTTTTTAAAAAATCAGAGTTTGTTGTTTTTTTAATAAAAATAGATGTAATTAGTTGGTTGTATTTTTTCTTTATCAAAGTAAATTATAAGTTTTTACCTATTTATTTTCGAAGCTAGCTTAGAAAAATAAAATTAAAAAACTTAAAGAATAATAATATCTTTAGACATTAAAAAAATATGAAAAAAACATATGAGTGTGGAAATAGACTTTCCCTACGATAAACATATTCAAAGCGGGACTTATATTGCTCTGAGAATGCATTAGTATAAAAGCCTTTTTATATTTACCGGTGATGTCATACAAATGTCTTATTGACTTTTATTTCCATCATATTAGTAAATCGGAATGGGAGGCTGGTCTTCTACCGTTTATGGTGCTAAACTTTAGTCTACTTTTGCCCGATTTAAGTTTTGTCATTAATAGAACCTAAATAAAGTCCACTCGTAGTCTTCTGCCTTCGCTTCAACATTCACACTAGTCACATTGTTTGTCGGTTCCTATTACCAATTCTTCTTCTTTGATCATTCCTTACATTCTCTCCAATGGCTTCCACTAGCACTCAAATGGCTTCAACCGCTTATCCTTTTAGCCCTCCTCGGTGGACATACGACGTCTTCTTAATTCTTAGGAGAAACACTCGCAACAGCTTCATCCAACCCCTCTACTCATCTCTCCACCACAAAGGAATTTTCGCCTTCAAAGACGACATTAGACTCCAAAGAGGCAAATCCATTGCCCCCAAGCTCATTTCAGCCATCGAACAATCAAGGTTCGCTGTTGTGGTGTTTTTAAAGAAGTACGCTGACTCCACTTGGTGTTTGGACGAGCTTGAGAAAATCGTTGAGTGGAAGAACGTGGTTGGGTTCATAATTTTGCCTGTATTCTATGACGTTGATCCCTCGGATGTCAGGAAACAAAGAGGGGGAGGCTTTTTCTAAATATGAATTGGGTGCCATTCTTCATGAGGAGATGGAAAAGCTCAAGAGGTGGAGGGAGGCTTTGTTTCAGGCGGCGAGCATTTCAGGGTGGGATTTAAGGAACATGCCAAATGGGTAAGTTGTAATTTTCTTATACACACATATATATAATTAGAACTAGTTTATACTTGATCAAGTTTGCATTAGTTAGTGTCTTGAATGAGAATTAGTAGACCCCAAACACCCACCAATACACACACGAAACTTTGGCATGTCTACCAAAATGTTTTTAAATCCGGTGTCCCTCTATGGGTGATTTGGACTTAACCCCCAAATATTAATGACTAATTTAACTTAGTTAACCCCCAAATATTAATGACTAATTTAACTTACGCCTCATTTCTACAATCCTCTGACTTTACCCCATCATAGAGGGTTATGTTTAATTTGGCATTATAAACTAGGGTCAAACTCAAATAAATTTTTAGACTTAACCCTCTGTTTTTATTTTGAAAGCATTAGGTGCGTATACTAATAAAACATGCAACAATTTTATATCACAAATGTTTTATATTACAAATTTATTAAATAGTGAACATGGACAAAATTTAATTATTCCAAAATAAAAATTACAAAAATAATAAAACTTACTTGAATTTGCAGAAAATATAAGAAGATACCAAAATTATAAACAATTCGCGCCTTGTGTATCCACAGTGTCCTTAAGACAATTTAATTCCCTCCACAGTGTTAAGGTTATGAATTATTGTCTCCCAAGATTGAACGAATTTACAAGTATGAACAAACAACACGACAATGTTTGCTTTGACGAACTCAACTTGTGTAATATTCGAACCGACATAGACACGACAAATTATGCAGATATATAAATAATTCTGGAGTAAAGGATGAGAGAGAATTTTTGGTTTTATCTCCCTTCAAAGAGTTGGGATACCCCAAAGGCATTCAAGCCTTAGTGCACATTTTTGGTTTTATTATCTTAACCAAAGTTTCCAATTTTTTCTATGTGGGACAAATGTTCCACATTTACTACACTAAGTAGCTTTCAAATGGGTCACTTTGAATTCAAATTTTTCATTCATTACTTAATGGTTTTGAACAAATAAATTGATGGGAATCCATTTAATTTGTATTGTATTTTCTATTTTTAGTGCTTTTTAGTCATTTTCCTTCCTAATTAGTTTCCAAGCATGTTTGGGACTAATTATACATTCTTTTATTTTTAGTTGGGTATTTTAGTCATTTTAGCTAATTACTTGATTAACAAGTAATTTCTCTCATATAAATACCTATTGTAGTCTCATTTGTATTCATTCTTCAATTCTTGAATATAAGGCATCTTTTGAGTCTCTCTCTAAAAATTAGGGTTTGTTTGTTTCTTTTATCCATTGATGTGTAGTTTACATCAAATTGGTATCATAGCGGGTGTCGCTCCAAACATTGATGTTCATTTGTTAGTTTGTAGAAGTGTGGGTAAGTGTATCAACAAATCATACACTAATCCTAATGGCTCCAAGAAAATCCAAGACTCAATTGGACGAGATTCAAGAATTGAAGGGACAAATGGCAAGAATGGAAGAGGTGGTTAAAAACAATAAGAACAATTTGCTGCTTTCTTACAAAAATTTTCCAAAATTCTACTCACCATCTCACGAAACCATGGAAAAGAGACTATCGGTGAAAAGACAGAACAAGAACATGGAGGAAATTCATCGCCGGCACAAGGCAGCCAACCCGCCACATGCGGCCAAGCCAAAATTCACAAAATAGAAGGTATGTCTGTAGAGAGGTCTCTGGCCAGCGAATGGATAAAAGGCAGACATCAATAGTTGATCAACAGGAAAATCAAGAAACTCAAGAAAATTTTGGATGCTGTGGACAATCCGAATGAGGCCACCCTTCCGCCCCCCTCGATTTATCAAAATCGGCGACTTTTCGAAGCAATTCGGATTTGATAAATTTTTTTCCCAGGACTTATGCTACCCGAATCAAGCCTCTGACTGCATTAAGACCTCTGACTGAGTCGAAATTTACAAAAAAAAATTTGCCAAATGTTTTTTGCCCTTACCCGAGAAGGCTACAACACTAGGGTTACTGGTTGGACAACCAGAACATTTCGAACATAACCCAAACCCTCGTCCACCTGATATTTCTGGCCACCACTATTTCTCCGGATATCCTGGCACTACTGGTTGTTAAATTGGGACCCCTAGACGTCCACCCGATCTCGACCTCTTCCACATGTACGATTCTACTGCCCCATTAGACCACCGTGGCTCACCTTATGATCCACGAATGTTCCACCACCCAACCCCAACGTCATCACATCATACACCTTCTCACCATGCCTTCTCCCTCCATTCCGACACCCTTTCATCTTCTGACATGAGGAACACCCACCATAGCATCTTGACTTGGATTCCCTCACTCGGTGGCCCTAATTTTGTCCCTTTACGAGATCGTCAGTGCTACTATTATGGGGAACGAGGCCATTTGATTGGTACATGTCCCCATCACCCTCGATGCTCCCATGTACCTCCAAATGCACCTCATGATTATCCTCATCATCCACCACCTGTCCAGGTACCACCGATACCCGCCGATCATGCTACACCTGTGTCGGGTGAATTGATGGATCTAGGCACTCATCAGAGTGGAGACCCGCTTTCATTAGCACTTCAGATTATTTTTTGGAGTCTCCATGGGGATATCCGCATAGATATTCCTATGCTCGATGGTAGATTCTCCCCATATGATATGACCGATTGGCTTGCCACAATGGAGACAATTTTCGATTACAAACGGGTTCAGGGCCGCTCATGTGTTCTTCTAGCTGCCACCAAATTTTAGGGTTTTGTCCGAGTTTAGTGGAATGACCTTTGCTATCGTAGGACGACTCCAGGACTCCCTCCTATCCAGGACTGGTTCGATCTCAGGGCCTCTCTTTAGGCCTCCTTTATACCCCCGATATATGAGTGAGACCTCTTTTCTCGCAGTTAGCTTCTTTACCAGGTTACGTCTTCGGTAGTGGAGTGTACGGAGAAGTTCCAGCTCCTCTGCACTAGAGCTCGCCTACCCGAGACTAAGGATCAGCGGATTAACCGCTATATTTTGAGACTCCAGCCACATATTCAGCGCGACCTTGGGTTGAGAGAGATATCGACCTTTCTGAAGGCGGTGGAGTATGCTACAAAGGTCGAGGCCTATCATGCATCCCTGACAGCTCCTTCAGCATCCCGACCTCCACCTTCCTTCAGTTCTGTTTCCCCTGCTGCATGAGCCTCGACATCTTCTACCACTGCTCCAGTTACCACCACTTCCGTTGCAACCCATACATTCCCTCCCACATTTCGGTGCTTTAATTGCGGCACAGTGGGACACCGAGCTTCAGATTTCCCTCTGCCACGTCGTCGGGCCCTGTTAGAGATAAATTAGTCACCAGAGTATCTCGATGAGATCGAGCATCCTCCTGGGTAAAGGTGACTCTGTTGGCCTCCTCCTTCGAGTTCGTGGACGAATTCTTTTTGAGGGGAGAAGAGTGATAGAAATCCATTTTATTTTCCTTTTATTTTCATTGTATTTTCTATTTTTAGTTCTTTTTAGTCAGTTTCCTTCCTAATTAGTTTCCAAGCATGCTTGGGACTAATTAGGCATTCTTTTATTTTTAGTTGGATATTTTAGTCATTTTAGCTAATTACACTATTAACAAGTAATTCCTCTCATATAAATACCTATTATAGTCTCATTTGTATTCATTCTTCAATTCTTGAATATAAAGCATCTTTTAAGTCTCTCTCTAAAAGTTATGGTTTGTTTATTTCTTTTAGCCATTAACGTGTAGTTTACGTCACAAATATACTACTTTATACTCCTCATGGAGGAGAAGATATTTGTGCGTGGTCCCGACCAAATCGGAATGTGGGTCCCACAATAAAATGAGTCTAATGATGATAGTTTGAGCTGTTTTTCCAAACCCATTTCAAACAATCCCCCACATGAATGAAATTTGGATATATATAACATGCTAGTGATAATGCAGACAATAGTTCGAGTAAAGATGAAAATTTATTGCATCGGGTTAAGTTGCCTAGTGGCCTTGAACTTTCCCTAATGACATACTATCGAATTTACTTAGTTAATCAGTAGACTTGATATCTTTGAACTGTCAATCGTTTCTGTAAAACTAGACTATAATATTCACACAATATTAACACAGTTGGTTATCACGTTTGTGTTCGTTTTGTCCATGAACACCTCTTTGTTCTCGGAGTATTTTAGAGAATTTTCCTTTCCTTATTCTCATAGAAGTGGCCCCCTTTTTACTCACGTAAGTGATTTTCATAAAGACTATCTTGCAGTTAGACGTCATCTAAGGTATGAATATCACTAAAAGCATAACTTATCCTCACATTCGCGGTAGATGTGCACTATCTCATCATTGGAATGGATATGGAATAAATATTTTCCAGTGCGTATTGAATGAAATATAGTTCGGTTTGCCTATTGAACCTATATTTTGGGATCTCCAGTCAATTAGGTTGGGTTGCCACTATATTGATTCTTATTTATTGTTTAGGCTTTAAACCCATTCCACTTGATAATCTTTCCAGTTGCTCTCGAGTTAAACCTTTGGTAAGCGGATCCGTAATATTATCTTTTGACTTTATGTAGTCAATTGAGATAATACAATTTGAGAGCAACGGTCTAAGAGTATTATGCCTACGACAATTATGTCATGACTTCCTATTATACATATAATTATGTGCCCTTCTAATCGCTGATTGACTATCGCAACGTATACATATTGCAGGCATAGATTTTGACCAATTTGGAATATCCTCTAAGAAATTTTGAATCCATTACGCTTCTTATCCAGCTTTGTCTAACGCAATGAATTCAGATTTCATTGTAGACCGAACAATACATGTTTGTTTTAAGGATTTCCAAGATACGACTGCACCTTCGAGGGTGAAGACATGCCCGCTTGTAGACTTTTGAGTCTTTTGTATTAGATATCCAATTTGCATTGCAATGACCTTCAATTACAACTGAATATTTGGAATAATGCATTCCATAGTTCTGAGTATATTTTAAATAACCCAAAACTCTCATTATAGTTTTCGAGTGATCTTTTCCTGGATTGCTCATATAGTGACTTAGCTTACTTATTGAGTTTGCTATATCATGTCGGGTGCAGTTCATGACATACATCAAGCTGCCTCTTATACGAGAGTACTCTAATTGAGATATGCCATGTCCATTATTTCTAGCTAAATAAATATTTACATCTACTATTGTCTTATTAGGACTTGTGTTGTACTTCTTGAATTTTTCAAGTATTTTCTCGATGTAATGAGATTGTGATAATATAAGTCCTTCATATGTTTTAGAAATTTGTATTCCTAGTATAACATCGATGACACCTAGATCTTTCATGTCAAATCGATTATTCAACATAAGTTTTGTATCTTTGACAATATCAAGGTTACTACCTATGATTGGCATATCATCAACATAGAGGCATACAATGACATATCCATTTTGAGTGCTTTTGCGGTAAACACATTTATCACACTCATTAATTTTAAAACCATTTGATAACATTGCGCTATCAAATTTTTCATGCCATTATTTTGGTGTTTGTTTTAATCCATAAAGTGATTTAACAAGCTAGCATACTTTTTGTTCGTATTCTCGTGCAATAAACCCTTCAGGTTATTCCATGTATATTTCCTCATCTAACTCACCATTTAAGAAAGCTATTTTTACATCCATTTGATGTATTTCAAGTCCATTTATTGCAACTATTGCTATCAACATTCGAATGGACATAATTCTTGTTACTAGTGAGTAAGTATCGAAGTAATCTAACTCTTTCTTTTTGATTGTATTCTTTAGCAACAAGTCTAGCTTTGTATTTATCAATTGATCCATAAACTTTCATCTTCTTTTTGAAGATCCATTTGTACCCTAAGGGTTTTGAACCTGGTGGTAGATCCCCGAGTTCCCACGTATGATTTTTCATTATGGATTCAGTTTCACTATTAATTACTTCTTTACAATTTGAAACATCGGGTGAAGATATTGCTTTTTAGTACATTTGAGGATCGTTCTCCAACAAGTATGTTAGAAAATCAAGACCGAAGGAAGATGCTTTTGCCCTTTTGCTACGCCTGGGTTCATCCGTTAAAGGTTCTTTATATTTGGATTGATGACCATCATGTGTCCTTTTAATAGATGTAAATCTTCAAATGCGGAAGCGTTACTGTTACACTAATTAACTACACAACAACTACACTACCCAATAACAACAACAACAACTAAACTAAAGAAATAAAATGGGTTTATTTCTTTCTCTATTCTCAATTCTCAATATTCAAGGTTAAGTACAAATGAGGGCCAAAAGGGCTTATTTATAGGAAGAGTTAGCTTAATAATCAGGCTAATACCCAAAATGACTAAAAAAGGCAACTAATAACCAAAAATGACATATTAGTCCCAAACATACTTGGAAACTAATTAGACACTAAAAATAAAGGAATATAATTAAACCCTAAACTAAAAATAGAAAATAAAAGATAGTCTTCTCCCGTAGGCATAACCATACCTCACGTGTCGCTTCATATCCCATATACATCATTCTCCCCATCTTCGAAAAAGCTCGTCCTCGAGCTTGGAGGGTGAGTCATCAATGCCACATGAACACGTGTTGGCACAAGTGTTATCTTCCAAAGCAAAACAAAATCCAAATGGACCGACTGAACTTCGATTAGACCCATATGGACCTTCAAAAAATGGGCTAATATACCCAAATCTCAACGATGCTTCCTTACAGAATCCGAGCAACCAAAAACTGACGACCACTCCACCTTATCAATACCATAAGCACATGGTTGCAACTTGACTTGGTGGACCCTTGAATCTGACCGGACAGTAACTCTGGTGACCGCACCTTTGCGAATACGATGGAGAAACAAGAGAAATGAAGACAACGACATCCCAAAAAGCCGGGCCCAAAATGGCAAATAGTCGGAAAATGTATCCCAAGTGGGCACATTTCTCACGAAGTCATATGTTATGTCAAAAATTGATAGGAATAGAGGTCAATAAGGTGGGTGAGACCGGGTTGAAGTAGGGCAAGCACGTTTTGGTTTGAATTGACTTCTGGTTGGGCATTAATGAGTGGGAAAAAGGGGAAATAGGGTTAAAAAGAGGGGTAGGACTGTTTTGGGTTAAGAAAAAGGAGCTTAAGGTTTGGTAAGTGGGGTTTGGAAGGGTATCAGATGAGATCGGGGTGAGGCAGGGCTGGAACGGAGGTTGGGAGGGGTTTCGGCTAGATAACGATGGGTCAAGGCAGTGGGTGGCTACCGCCTTACTGATTTAGGGGTTGTGATGGCATCTGGTGAGGTTTGGGTTAAAGCCGGGTAGGAAAAAAAAGGTTAGGACATGATTTTAGGTGGTCGACGGTGGTCCTGGAGGTCTCCGGTGACGACAGAGGGGTTCTGAGTAGATCGGGCTTAGGGGTTTTGGATCGAAATGGATCGGGTAGGGTTTAGTTGTACCGGAGGGAGGTCGGCATGACTGCTCAAGGGTTTTGGGAAGGGGACTGTTCATGGGTCGGCAGTAGTTTAGGGGAAGGGGTGACTGTTTGGCAGGGATTTCAGGCTGGATCTATGTTTTTTTGGCCAACGAGGTTTCTCGACGATGGCTAGGGGCTGCCGGGGTTTGTTTTCGGTGGCAGTAGGTGGTAGGATAGGGGTTTGGGGTAGTTTTTTTTCATTAGGGTTTGTAGGTTCTTGATTTGAGGGTTAGGGTTTCAATTTGAGGTTCTTGGCTTAGGGATTGGGTAAAAAAAAATTAAAGACGAAGATTCATGTAAACAAGGTGGTGGTTGTGTGGAGGTAAGAGGTGGAGGTGGAGGAGCTAAAAGATGTGGTATCCCCTCTTTTAGGGTTTCCATTCACCTGATTCTATTTTCGACATTTATCTATCTTTCGATTGAAGGGTTGCCGGAGTTGGAATCTCCACACGTGACCCATTTCACGCACCCCGATGAACACCAAGAACAAACCGAGCTCTAATACCAATTTGATGTAAATCTTCAAATGTGGAAGCGTTATTGTTACACTACACAACTACAATAATAACAAGAAGTAAACTAAAGAAATGAAATGGGTTTCTTTCTCTCTCTATTCTCAATTCTCAATATTCAAGGTTAAGTACAAATGAGGGCCAAAGGGCCTATTTACAGGAAGAGTTAGCTTGCTAATCTAGCTAATACCCAAAATGACTAAAAAAGACAACTAATAACCAAAAATGACATATTAGTCCCAAACATACTTGGAAACTAATTAGATACTAAAAATAATGGAAAATTACAATTAAACCCTAAACTAAAAATAGAAAATAAAAGATAGTCTTCTCCCGTAGGCACAACCACGCGCCACGTATCGCTTAATATCCCATATACATCATAATAGGAATAGATTCTCGGTCCATGTTATACGAAAATTCATTTTCAGAAAATGAAGCATCCCTCCACTCAATAATTGTATTAACATGAATATTTGGAATCTCAGATTTACAAACTAAAAACCGATATGCACAGTTGTTAATTGCATAACCAATGAAAACACAATCAACGGTTTTTGGTCATATTTTGATCCTTTTAGGCTTAGGAACCATTACTTTGGCTAAGCACCTCCACACTCGTAAATATTTATAACAAGGTCTTCGACCTTTCCATAATTTATAAGGTGTTTTGTGAGTTTTCTTGTGAGGTACTTTGTTGAGAATATAATTGGCGAAAAATAAGGCTCCCCCCCCACAAGTTCTTTGGTGCTCCAAAACTTATTATCATAGAGTTAATCATTTCTTTCAATGTACGGTTTTTTCATTTCGCAATACCGTTATATTGAGGTGAATAAGGAGCAGTATTTTGGTGAATGATTCCATGTTCTGAACAGAGCTCTTCAAAAGGAGGTTCATATTCACCACCTCTATCGCTCCTTATAGCCTTTATCTTTTTACTAAGTTGATTCTCAACTTCATTTTTGTATTATTTAAATACATTTATAGCCTCATCTTTGCTTCGTAGTAAATAAACATAGCAATTTATGCAATCATCAACAAAAGTAATAAAGTACTTTTTGCCTCCTCTAGTTTGAAAACACTTTTGATCACATATATCAGTATGAATAAGGTCTAACAGTTCAGTAGTTCTTTCAACAGTATGAAAAGGTTATTTTGCCAATTTTGATTCTACATGTACTTCACATTTATGATGGTTATTAATTTCAAATTTTGGTAGAAATTCTAAGTTAATTAATCTATGTAAAGTATCAAAATTAACATGTCCCAATCTAGCATGCCAAATATTTGAAGATTAAGCAAGTTAGAGTTGTTAATATTATGAGCCATAAGTTGGCTCAGTTGGTAGCGCACATGTTTGTTTATCAAAAAAATATTATTCTTGATTGCCTTAGGCACAACAATCATTACATTCATCTTAAAGGTACCATCAGTCATGTAGCCCTTTCCCACATATATATTATTCTTAGACAGAACAAATTTATCAGATACAAACACCAATTTGAAACCATTCTTGCTCAGTAAAGAACCAGAAACTAGATTCTTGCGAATATCTAGAACGTGAAGCACATCATTGAGAGTGAGTTCTTTTTCGGATGTTATTTTCAGTACAATCTTTCCATGCCTGTCAACTTTGGAACTTGATGAATTACCCATAAATAGGTTCTCAGTTTCCATCGGCATGTAGATAGAGAACATCCATTTGTTTGAGCAAATGTGGCACGTAACCCCAGTGTCCATCCTCCATTCTTTGTTTTTTTCTACCAAATTACATTCGGCCTAGTATTTTCTACCAAATTACATTCGGATACCACCGCAGAAAGATTGGTGTCGGCCATGCCTTCTGAAATCTTCTCAGATTCTGTTACATTAGCTTGTGCATTTTGCTTCTTGAAATTCTTTGGCTTTTGACATTCATTTTAACGATGTCCAAGTTTGTCACAGTTATAACATTTGCCTTTGAACTTATTTTTCTGTTTTGAAGAGACTTCGCCTTCACGTTTCCTTTTGTTGGGTTTTGAACCACTACACCAAAATGGGCAAATTGTCACCTTTCAGCCGGCCAGCCTTGTCAAGGTCATTGACCGTGACAAAAAAACACGCGTTTTATGTCACGGTCATTGACCTTGACACGACCGTGACAACTAATTGTCACGGTCATTGACCGTGACAATTATTTAAATTCTTGTCACGGTCAAAGACCTTGACACGACCGTGACAATATTCTCAACAAAAACCCTACCCCCCCTTCTTTTTTCCCTCCCGCGCCGTTCCCTCCATTTCTCTCTCTCTCTCTCTCGACGCTGTTCTCTCTCTCTCTCTCTACTTTCAGGTCCATTTTCTCTCTCTCTCTCTCTCTCTCTCTTTCATTTATATATATATTTGTGTGTATATTTGTGTGTATGTGTATATATATATGTGTGTATGTGTGTGCGTGGAGGGGGGCAGGGGGTGGGGGGTGGGGCGGGGTGGGGCAGGGTGGGGGAGGGGGTGGGGACGTTGGAGGGGGGCAGGGGGGGGGGAGGGGGTGGTGGAGGGTGGGGTGGTGTGTGTGTGTGTGTGTGTGTGGTGGTGTGTGGTGGGGGAGGGGGTGGGGTGGGGTGGGGTGGGGTCGGGTGTGTGTGTGTGTGTGTGGTGGTGTGTGGTGGGGGAGGGGGTGGTGGAAGGGTGGGGCAGGGGGTGGTTAGGGGTGGGGTGTGTGTGTGTGTGTGGTGGTGTGTGGTGGGGGAGGGGGTGGGGTGGGGTGTGTGTGTGTGTGTGTGGTGGTGTGTGGTGGGGGAGGGGGTGGTGGAGGGGTGGGGCAGGGGGTGGTTAGGGGTGGGGTGTGTGTGTGTGTGTGGTGGTGTGTGGTGGGGGAGGGGGTGGGGTGGGGTGGGGTGTGTGTGTGTGTGTGTGTGGTGGTGTGTGGTGGTGGAGGGGGGCAGGGGTGGGGTGGGGTTGCAATTTTTGACACGACACGATACCCGACACGAACTCGGATGATAAATTATTTATGTGTTGCAAGAATTTGAAATTAATTAAATTAAGTTATTGTAGGCGTATGAGTGCTATGATTGGTTAAGAGAGAAGAAAAAAATTATTTTATATTTTACTTAATGGGTTATGCGGGTCAACCCGAACACGACACGATAATAAATAGGTCGGGTTAGTGTTTGCTCATCTGACACGATTAGTTAAATGGGTCGGGTTAGGGTTGACTAATACTTAACACGAACCCGAACACGACACGACGCACACGAATTGCCACCCCTAGTGGGAATTGATATCCAAGACATGTATTTGAATTGATATCTATTTATTTGAATTGATAGAATTGTTTCTAGGATAATAATCCTACTATAAGATAATTGCTCAAAATAAATATTAAATAATAATTACTAAGATATCAATTCAAATAAAGTCTTAATAACCTAACCAAAAGAAATAAAATAAAATATCAAATAAATTATCATCCACCTCATAGACATTCCCTACCAATCATTTTAAGATAATTTTATCCTTATAAAGATAATAGATTATGTAATTTTAGGACTTAAAATAATATTGATTATGGATATAGGACAACAAACATTTTGTTTCCATTTTTTGTCCCTATTTTCAAATTAAAGGGACACGTGGCATGTTATGATTGGTTAACGTTTTATGAATATGGGTCCGCGCCAGCGGTTTTATTAAAAAATAGGGACTAAAATCATAAATAAAATGTTTGTTGTCCTATTTTCAAAATACATATTACAATAAATCCTAAATTTACAAACCCCTAAAGATAAATACCTTTGATTGCAAAGCATGCACTTGTATTATTTCGACGTGTAATTTGGAAATGCTTGTTTTTCTTTCTAGAGACCCGTGTCGTCAAAACTTGGTAGTGTTCGAGTGTGTTTTTATCACTAAATTATTATTTCACTAACAAATACTCCTTATATCCTAGATTAAGAGTCCATATTTATTTTTTGTACTTACTAATAATACACTTAATCAATGGCTAGGATTAACCCTTATTCACTATTATGAAATTTGGTTAATTGATTATTTAAAAAAAAAGCAAAAGTAGACTAACATATATACACAACACTAAAAGTAGACATCAATTTTATAAATAATTGATATTTTCATTCAAAATATGTGTGTGTGTGTGTGTGTGTGTGCGTGTGTGTGTGTGTGTGTGTGTGTGTGCGTGTGGCGGGGGTGGTATTGACGGAACTTACACATACGTTATAATATAGACGAAACATTTTTTTATCTGTACTAATAACATTTTTTCTATCTGTACTAATAACATTTTTTTTACAGCAAAAATGTCTCCTTCAGATGTTAGGGCGAAGATGATGATGCTGTTTATGATGATGTCGTCGTCTGGGTTCGGTGGTAGCGGAGGCGACGAAGGCTCCTCCGCCCCTAGGCTCCCCAAATATGGAAAATTTGGGATTACCGTCGAAAACAAGTCGGAGCTTTTAGCGAGATCCCTCGAGCTGCTAAAGACGGTCATCGACCCGGGGTTTATGAGTTGGAAGGAGGTGCCGTATGAGCTCAAGTTAGCTGTTTGGGCGGCACTACAGGTAATATTTATATGAATATTTCAATTTCAATTTCAATTTATATTTATATTTGTATTTATATTTATATTTATATTTATATTTATATTTATATTTATATTTATATTTATATTTATATTTATATTTATATTTATATTTATATTTATATTTATTCGCAACTAACATTGTATTTGTTGGACAGGAACAATTCAACTTGGATCCAAAGCTACGCGATTCCGTCTTCGAGCAGTTGAGGGAGCAACACAAGACGTGGAAAAAAAATATGCGGACACGGTACTTTGGAAAAACACGAGAGACCAT
This sequence comes from Sambucus nigra, assembly GCA_949130495.1. Lineage (NCBI taxonomy): Eukaryota > Viridiplantae > Streptophyta > Magnoliopsida > Dipsacales > Adoxaceae > Sambucus > Sambucus nigra. The sequence goes on along the minus strand of OX422221.1, from coordinate 503,579,496 downwards.
TTTACAATGGCGCGGATCCGTCCCGCCCAAGGAGCCGATCTCATTGGCACAATGGCAAAAGTTCATTGACAATGAGATCGAGGATCGACAATTGGCATCTCGCCAATCGGGGAGGGAAAATCGGGCTAAAAAGACGGACGTGCATTACTCCGGCCGGACCTCTTACACTGAGGTGGAGCATAGGATGAAGGTAATATTTAATTTATCTATAACTACAGAAATATATTATTGGATATTATTTTACTTTGCGGGGATGATACTAATTTTACTTTACTTTATTTTATTTCAGGGGGTAGGGAGTGGGCCAGGGGGTAAGCCACATAGGCTCGATACTTATGTGGCTCTTCGGACGAAGAAGGGGAAGGACAAGGAGGTGTCCCCGAGCGTCGCGGCCACGATTGTAAGTAATCCGACAGTTTAATTATTGTTAATTACGTTATAATTTTTTAGTTTACTTATTTTACTAATCATGTGCTTTTTGTCGTTTCAGGCAAAGCTTAAGGAAGTGCATGAGTCGCAGTCTGATGCCGACAAGGCATCTTTGTCCACAGACGCACTCAGCCAAGTGCTTGGCTCTGATCGCAAGGGGAGGACAAGGGGAGTGAGCTCGCGGGTGGCCAAATCTAGGATCATCGGATTGGAGACGAGCGACACCGGGTTGGCTCGAACGGTGGATTCACACGACGCGAAGCTGTCCCGTTTGGAGGCGACGGTCCAAGATATGTACGCATTCATGAAGCGTACGTTGGGTGGAGACCGTAAAGAGAAAGGGAAAGGGAAAGGGAAGGAGAAGGCGGTGGAGGAGGAGGTGCGGGAGGACGAGGAGGTGCGGGAGGACGAGGCGCAGGATGACGAGGATGTGGACCTCGCTGCTTCATCACCGACACGTTCGTACTTCGACGATCCACTTCCCTATTTGACGCCCTCCAACAGACCATTATCGACAATTGGTTGGCCGAGCGTGTTCATATTGGACATATTTGATGGCCAGCGGATAGGGCGGGGATTGAGGGACCCGAACATCGTCGAGGGTGGACTAGTCCATGGACGTGTGCTTCAAGAGATGGAGTCCAGGGTGCTCGTCACGCATGTCATACCCGGGAAGGAGAACTCCCTATTGTGGTTGCGCGAACAATGCGGCACGACGTATATTAGTGGGTGCGTCAATTCGTATGTCGTGTGGCCTACTCACCTCCTCAGTTTTATCTAAGACATGTAGTAACATTATTTTTAAGTTTGTCCATTTTAATTATATTTGGATTATATCGTCATGTATATTATTTTTACTTTGAAGATTTGGATTATACTGTCATGAATATATATTTGCATTATCTTTAGTTTGTGTTGGATATATGATGTTTGGAACAGGTACAATGTTGCTATAACAGGTACAAATATACTGTTGGGCAGTGGCGGTGGCCATACTGCCCAGCAGATTTTTTTTAAATTCTGCAAAAAATTGTCACGGTCATTGACCGTGACAAAACCGTGACAAATGTTGTCACGGTTTTGTCACGGTCAGTGACCGTGACAATTTTTTTAAAAAGGGTCACGGCTTTGTTACGGTTATAAACCGTGACAAACGTGTCACGGTCATTGACCGTGACACGACCGTGACACAAAACGCGAGTTTTGTGTCAAGGTCAATGACCGTGACACGACCGTGACAAAAAAAGTTGTCTCGCCTCGAAATGTCACGGTCATTGACCTTGACAAGGTGAATTTGTCAAGGTCAATGACCTTGACAAATGGGCAAATTTGGTGTAGTGAACCATGTTCCACAACATTAGCCTTGGCAATTTTTTCCATTCTTCTTTCAATCATACGATTGTCTTCTTCAATTCTGAGCCTCACAATTAATTCTTCAACATTCTACTCCTTGCGTTTGCGAATATGGTGGTAATTTTTTATTTATTGCATCCACTTGAAAAGAGTCACTTAATGACATTCCTTCAACATGAATGTCATGAAGAATCACTTGTAATTCTTGAACTTGAACAATTACTGCTTTCGAATCCACCATTTTGTAGTTAAGAAACAAGCCAACTATGAATTTCTTCATACCTGCATCTTCAGTTTTGTATTTCTTGTCTAAGGATTCCCAGAGTTCCTTTGCTGTTTTTATGGTACAATACACATTGTATAGTGAATTGTCCAATTGGTTAAGAACATAATTTCTACATAAGAAATCTGCATGTTTCCATGCTTCCACGACATAATTTTTTTTCTTTATCATCCCTTTCCAGAATTAGGGGACATTCCTCGGGCAGGAACCTTGCCAAGTTCAGAGTAGTAAAATAAAAAAACATCTTTTGTTGCCAACGCTTAAATCAGTTCCATTGAATTTTTTCGGTTTTTCTCCCTGAGACACAGTCATGGGTGCTGGAACAGTAGGTATAGTACTAGATGATACCATTTCTGTTACAAAAACAGAAATTTGAATGAAAATAACTAAAAATATTAAAACAAAATTTGTATTTTGTTGCCAATTTTAACAATACATATATTCGTAATGATTTTTCGGGAACATAATTTCTGAAATAAAAATTTAGAATATAACATAAATTTTTTAATGATAAATTCAAATTACAATATTAATTTGTAAGTTACCGCATAAAACAATCATTAAATTCTGATTTTGAATTACAAAATAGCATATAATCTATTTTTAAAATACTATAAAACAGTAAAAAAAAATTTGTATAAACAATATATATAAACACCTTACATTGTCTAAAAAATTTTGAAAGTGTTCAGTACATATTTTAATAAAACATGCGATATTTTTATATAACAAATGTATTAAACACTGAATATGAACATAATTTTATTATTCTGAAAATAAAATTACAGAAATAATAAAACTTACTTGAATTTGCAGAAAATATATGAAGATACCAGAATTACAAACAAATCCGAGCCCTGTGTATCCACAATGTCCTTAAGACAATTTAATTCCATCCACGTTGTTAAGGTTATAAATTATTGTCTCCCAAGATAGAACATATTTACAAGTATGAACAAACAACATTGTAATGTTCAACTCCGGTGAACTCAACTTGTGTAATACTTTAACCGACACAAGACACGACAAATTATGCAGACGCAAAAATAATTCCGGAGCGATGTAGTCTTTCTCCCTTAGGCTCTCTGTCCTGTGCGTGTTCTTTATAAGAAGGAAGACCTGCTGTTCTAACTTCTTTCACTACTCTTTATCTTGGCAAAGTCCTCCCACTATTTCTAGTTATAGAATTCATTACTCTGCGCAGCTATTGATGCGTCCGCTGCTAGTTCACCGGAAGCTAGCTAGGGCTATTTCTTTGATAGTTCCATCAAGTGCGCCAACATGCTTCTTTATAGGTCTAAAACCAAAACCGGACTATAGGGCAAGCGTAGCAGTGTTTATAGATTTCCAATGTTGAGTTGGAGATAAAAAAGTGAGGTCAGTGGTCCGTAGTTGTAAGTGAGGTGGGTAATCCCGATAGACAATGAAGCAAACGTTAAGTGCATTCCTGGTGAGTAAGCTGAGTCCTTCTTACTTGGCCTCGATCCTGCACTACCTCTGGTGAGCCTAATCTCAGCAGTTGGGCAATTTTTGGCCTCGATCAACATAATTTTTACACCGAAATTCATCGGGTTCTTCGGAACCTTTCAAGAACACTTGCAAGAACTAGGGTTTGAGGCCAATAAAATGTTTTTTGATCCGGGGGTTAATATTTTGTTGGTTGACATGAGAGGCAAGAGGAAGAAGACGGATTTTGAAAGCAAGAATTAAAAAAATGACCCTTCCACAAATTTTCAACAAAATATTTTGCCTCGTAAGTTTTTGGGCACATTTTTGGAACTTCTCGTGCGATTCTCCAATTTTGTAAGTTCGAGGACGAACTTTTTGAAGACAGGGAGAGTGATGGGAATCCATAGTTATTTTCCTTTTATTTGTCATTTTATTTCTATTTTTAGTCCTTTTTAGATATTTTCTCCCCTTAATTAGCCTCCAAGCATGTTTGGGACTAATTAGGTATTCTTTTATTTTTAGTAGTCCTTTTTAGTCATTTTAGGCTATTGCTTGATTAGCAAGTAATAACCCACCTATAAATAGTTCTTGAATTCTCATTTTGTACTCAATTCTCCATTCTTGAAATATAAGAACTCTTTTGTTTCTCTCTTTAGAAATCATATTGTCTTGATTTTTAGGCCATTGACGTGTAGTTCACGTCAAAAGGAGGAGAGAGATAAATTTTCATGTTTTGCAAATGAACATAGGTGTTCAATTTATAGTTTTCTAAGTGACTGTTCACACAAAACAATCACAAATGGTTGTTAATGTTGGATCAACAAGCCAAACGGGTTAAATGATGGGTTAAAACCCGACCCGGAAACTCAATTAAATTGGTCCAAAAAGAATAGGAATTTTTATAAGCCTGAACCTAAGCCCAAGCCCAAACCCATGCCCAAGATGCATAGTGTAGGCCATCTCCCCTTCAAAATCTAAGCCTTGGTGCACATTTTTTGTTTCATTAACTCAACCAAAATTTCCAATTTTTCCTATGTGGGACAAATGTTCCACATTTACTACACTAAGTATCTTTCAAATGGGTCACTTTGAGTTCAAACTTTTCATTCATTACTTAATGGTTTTGGACAAACAAATATACTACGTTATACTCCTTACGGAGGAGAACGTATTTGTGCGTGGTCCCGGCCAAATCGGATTGTGGAGGATCCCATAATAAAATGAGCCTAAAGATGATCGTTTGAGTTGTTTTTCCAAACCCATTTCCAATTTTATGCATTATTATATATCAAGGATATCAACAAAGTGGGAGTTAAGTCAAATATCACATCAAAAAGTGGGGGTTAAATAAAAAAACCCTTTTTTTATTATATACTACAATAATAATAAACATATATAAAAAGTCATGCCAATACCTTTTTCTAATTTTCTTTTTGTGTAATAATGTTTGCTTTTTTACGTAAAAATTCACGTCGACACCTTTGTAAATAATTGAGTGTTAACATTTTGATGTAAATCGCTTCACTTCCCTTATAAAAAACTTGTCTTAAAAAATCGTTATATTAATAAAAAAAACTAAATTTTGATAATTATTATTTAGTTACAGTATTGGTGGGATGACTCCTTGTACTGTATTCCATTTAAGTGACTGCAAATATAATGTATAAAGCCTATATTTTTTTTATTATTATTTATTAAACTATTGGTTTAATGACTCACTGTATTCTATCTCATTAAGTGAATACACATTTAATATATAACATGTGGCAAGCTCACATAAAAAGAGATAATTTTATAGTTATTATATATGATTTACCTAAAACGACATGCTATTTATAATTATAACCTTGAATGGTGCACTCTACTTAATATAACACCTACTTAATATAGATATGGAAACACTTAAATAAGGCTAAATGATAAAATAACAAAAGGGGAAAAAATGATAAAAAGAGCCTTCAATAGTCACGTCGGGCGTGTCAAGAGTAATATATAGTATTGCAGATACGGATTATCTCTGACGGATAATTTAATATTCGTATTTGTTTTTCCCCGGATAGTCAATAAAAGCTAATCAAATCCGCACTTTTGAATTTTTGTTCGGATAAATATTCGGGATAAATGGATTCATACTTAACGAATTTGAATTTTTGAGAAGTTAAAGCCTTGCAATCCTGCGTAATATGTTGAATCTCTAGGACTTCTCTTTTAACTTTTCGTTGGTGGTAAGTCGGAAATGCCACTTTTGGATTATTTGAAAATGGATCACAATTTGAAAATTCATATGTAAAGAAGTTGACATAAGAGTTAACCACTTCCATTTGTAAAATATATTAATGGATATTAGAATTTTGGCCATTTTAATGCATTTTAAATGATATGGATTGATATAACTTATTTTGGACGAGACTGCATGGCACACCAGTTGACATTAGCATTGGGGTCAACAACATTCAAAGGCCAAGCACACAACAAAAACCTCGACCGACTTGCATAAGGCCTAGGCCATTCTTGATATAACTAGTTGATTTATGTATTAGATTAAATATAGAGAGGAATCGGAGATATCTTATAAAAGCCTCAAATGACTTCCAAGATGGAAGCTATCCCATAAATGTTGTATTCAACTTGTTCAAAATACGAATTATAGTATTTATTCATGATTTGAATCAAAAAACAAAAAAAGGACTACTACAATTCATAAAATCATGCTTATCCTTCATCATAGCAAGCTTTCCTCGAACTAAGTTAGATTGCCTCTTATGAGCAGGTAACCTACCTTCTAAACCATGCCCCACTTCAATCAGTTGCCCTCGCTCTAGCCAATTCTTATCACTATATGAGTTATATATTCCTCAAGCTACAGGCAGTGAAAACGACGCTCAATCGAATCACTCGGATGGTGGCTTTATTTTTCTCTCGGTGTGCGTGAAAGTAAGAGTAAATATAATGGACACGAGTTCACGCATCCTAATAAAAGGACAAATATTTTTGCGGTGAAAATATCTATGAACGGATTGCAGAGGTTGGAAAATGGAAAAACATCAATCTCTATTCACACCGATTTGTCTCATTATTTATATATATATAGCCAGGCTATCATACATACCTAGTTTACGTACGACATTTACATATCGATTTTTAAAACAGTAAAAATAATATTTTTGAGTTGAATTTTTATGTGATATTTAAACATTTCAAGGGACCCATATTAAAAAAAATCAGCTCAAAATAAAAGCTATGAAAGTGACTGATTTTTTAAAAGTAATAAAAAAATATTTTGAGTTGATTTTTTTATATGGGTACCTTGAAATGTTTAAATATCACATAAAAAAATTAAACAAAAAATAATTTTTCTAATATTTTATTAAAATAGGTTTGCGCCAGCAAGTATGTAAACTTAGTATGCATGAGAGCCTGCCTCTCTCTCTCTCTCTCTCTACACACACACAAACACACACACACACACACACACACACACACACACACACACACACACATATATATATATATATATATATATATATATATATATATATATATATATATATATATTGTTTTTTAGCTATCCACGTGGTGATTGATTTCATTATTCGGACTCGATTAGGACTTTTTACGGGTTAAGGGTGTTTTGGGGGAATTATGGAAATTTTTATAATTTTCGGAGTTGGAAAATTTTCTTGTGAAGGCCCGTTGGTACTTTTTTGGACTTTTGCTCATTTCTCTTTTTTTTTTCATTTCAATTTCTTTCCTATTTTTCAAACTTTTCCATTTTTTTTTGTATTGAAAATTTTCAATTTTTTTTGGGCATTTTAAAATTGTGAAGTTTTTACAGGACACACTTATACCATCCCTAACTTAGACCTTGAATTGTCTTCAATTTGAAGGACTAAAATCCAAATAAGGACAAAATAAGTGCGAAATTTAAACTAGCAATAATTAAAATGCTTACATGACACAATGTAAACGCATAACACATTTTATTGATAAACGAGAATAGAGATTACATAGATTCTTAAAGATAAACATGTAAATCGAAGAAACTACATAACAAGTTGTACAACCCGAGAGATAATCAACACGAAGGGTCGGGAGCATTTGGATCACGAGCATAGGGATCCATGTAGTAGGAAGGTAATTCAGCTCTCGGGTCCATTCTAAGCCTATACATGTCATCTTAGAGCCGCATCATCATGGATGTATGCCGACGGTAATAAACATAAAAATCATCCTGGTCTTGACGGTGCTCCGCTAGGAAGTTGTCAATTCGGGACTCTAATTGTTCCATGCGGCTATTAATAACCACCGTCTCGTATGCCCTCTCGTCGAACTCCCCCTCAAAGTTCGGATCCGTCGGGTCATCATCTTCTTGCTCATCGTGGGCGGCATCCCCGTCAACATTCTCTTCTTCTTCGCTCGCAACCCCTTCATCTCCACCCTCCCCCATTTTGACGTGTTCAAAAATAGGTGCGGGGGGAGGAGGTTGATTTCTGGCCTCCCGAATACTTCTATCCACCAATGTCTTATTGATTGGTTTGTGCACCCGTGCCTTTTTTCCCCAAGTTTCGACACCCGCCTCTAAACATAATGTAGCGATGAAGCGTCCGTATGGCAAAGATGCTGTCCCCGTTGGGTCAAATGCCGCATATGTGATCTCGTCGAAATAGATATGCGGAAGGCTAATTTCGCCGTCGGATCGAACAAGTAGATAAAGATTTCGTGCCTCATTTGAATGGAGGAATCATTCTTCGTTGTCAATACCGTTCCGTACGCGATGAAATTGGTAAGAAGAGTGCGCGGAGGTAGCCGTCCGGATGGGAATGTCTTAGATACCCATGGCGTGTTGGGTGCCTAGTGATTTGACAACGCAGGCCTTTGGGATGTCTTTTCGACGGTACAGGTAAGTGTATGACTGGTAATGTTTTACTCCCGTTGCCCGCATCTTTCTATTTAAGATTTCGAGGGAAAAAGGAATGAGAACCCCATCGATGTGACCGTCGTAATAGCCATCGGAGATATGGACGAGGGTTGTGTGAAAAGTTCGAGGTATTTGTTCGTAAACCAGACCCTCGTCTTGGGAATACCAATTGCGCCACCCAAAATTTGAGAAGAGAGAAACAAGGTCATGGGGTAAGTCGTCTTATAAAATGTGACGTTCAATGAATAAAGTCCGACGTGCAGAAAAGTATTGGCGCACCAATTTCGTTCTTGGGGTGAACAGTAGATATCACAACTCTCGTCTTCGACTTCGCTAGAGCTGTATTTCTTGAGATATTGTTTTGATGCCATGGAGATTGCTATGGCAGGAATTTAGTATGGGTTGAAAGAATTTTAGGAAGGAGAAGAATGGTGGAGGAAGGTGTTGGAAGATATGGGGGTGGTGGTGGGGGTATTTATAGGGTGTGATTGGAGGGAAAATGAAAGGTTTGGTTTGGGAGAAGGATTTGGATTGGTTGGTGAAGATGTTGGAGGATGGAGGGAATGAAGTATTTTCGAGTTTGGAGGGAAGGGGAAAGGTTTAGGTTGGAGTGAAGGTGAAAGGGTGAGAGGGAAGGGAGAAAACTAGTGGAAAATTTCGGCCAACCCTTTAGAGAACCGAACCGGTTCGCTCCAAAACGAGTCGGTTCGCTGTTTTCTTCTGCCCAAGTTGTTTTCTGAAACCAAACCTCTTCCCCAAGGTTTGGTTTTTGAGCGAATGGGTTCGATTTTCTGAAGGGAAATTTTTTATGTTTTCTCATTTTACTCGCAAATTTCACATCCTCTCGAACATGGGTGGTGTGCTTCCTAAAATCTCTCGAAATTCATCCTAAAATAAGGTTTTGCAAAGGATTTTCACTAAATCTCCATGGACTTTTTGTGTAACTCTCGGGATGGGACTCGAAACCGGTACACTCCACTCTCGCTTGTACACACACAACCGACTCCTATGTATACGAAACACTCAAATGACACATATATATAACAAAATCACCCCATACACGTCGGGGGTGCGACGACCTCTCTCCAAAACCTAACCATCCCCATACTCGGGGTCCGACAATAAAATTGTATCCACTTCCCCGACGCACGCCTCTAGATATGGCTTTAGGCGCCGTCAACCTTAAAAGTGCTCCCATCCTTTGGGTATTCCACCTCTATCGCTCCGTGTGGGAACACTTCTCTCACTACAAACTGTCCGGACCATCTCGACCTCAACTTTTTGGGAAACAAATGTAGTCGCGAGTTTTAGAATAACACATTTTGTCCCGAATGAAACTCCTTACGATTAATGCTCCGATCATGTGCAAGTTTCATCCGTTCCTTTGCGATTTGGGAGCTCTCGTACGCATTATTGCATATTTCTTCCAACTAGTTCAATTGAAGCATCTATGTCTCACCGACTTCGTCAAAATTAAAGTTTAACCTCTTGATTTCCTAAAACGCTTTGTGTTCTAAATTGACGGGAAGGTGGCAGGGCTTGCCATACATAAAGAGAAATGGAGGCATCCCGAAGGGGTTCTTGTAAGTGGTTCAGTAAGCCCATAGCGCATCGAGTAATCGGATAAACCAATCCCGAAGATTGGGATCAACAGTCTTTTCAAGTATGTTCTTGATATCTCGATTAGGTAGCTCGACTCGTCCGTTTGTTTGTGGGTGGTAAGTTGTCCCATCTTTGTGAACAACTCCATACTTTATCATTAACTTCTCAAATGACTTGTTGCAAAAATGGGAGCCGTTATCACTAATGACATCTTTGGGAGCACCGAAATGAGAAAGTATGTGTCATGAATGATTTTTACCACCAGTTTGCTGTCATTCGTGCATTTAGTTATGGCCTCTACCCATTTAGACACATAATCTACCGCAACAAGGATGTAGAGAAAACCAAGAGAGGGAGGAAAGGGCTCCATGAAGTCGATGCCCCAGCAGTCAAACATCTCAATAGTAAGGATAGGAGTCAACGGCATCATGTCGCGTCTAGATATGGGGCCCATCTTTTGGCATCTCTCGCATGATCGACAAAATTCGTGCACATCCAGGAAGATAGTGGGCCAATAAAGTTCGTATTGAAGAATCTTTGCGGCCGTCTTCTTTGTAGAAAAGTGGCCTCCACATGCTTTCTATTGACAAAAACGGATGATTCTTTGGATTTCGTCATCTGGTAGTACATGCTTTCGGATTATTTGGTCCATACAATACTTAAATAAATATGGATAGTCGTAAAAGAACATGCACGACCAAGTGAAAAACTTCCCCTTCTCTTGCGGAGTCCATTGTGAGGGAATAGAACCCGTCACTAGATAGTTCACGATGTCCGCAAACCAAGGTAGAAAGGAAGTGGAAAAAAGTTTCTCATGAAGGAAAAATTCATCTATGGGTACGGGATCTTGAGGTATCTCGGACGAAAGCTTAGACAAGTGGTCGGCTACGACGTTTTCTACTCCCTTCTCTTCTTTAATGGAAAGGTCAAATTCTTGTTGTAGAAACATCCACCTAATGAGGCACGACTTGGTATCCTTCTTGTAAAGGAGGTATTTTAGTGTCACGTGGTCGGTATAACAAATGATGGGTGACCCGATAAGATATGAACATAATTTGTCAAGGGAAAATGCCACCGTTAGCAACTCATTCTCCGTGGTGTAGTTTAATTATGGTCCAGCTAAAGTTCGGCTAGCGTAGTAAATGACATGGGCTTTTTTATTTTTTCGTTGCCCTAAAACAGCCCCTACAGCAAAGTCACTCGCATCACACATTAACTCGAATGGAAGACTCCAATTCGGATCTTGCATGATGGGAGCGGAGATGAGCATACTCTTCAATTTCTCAAATGCCTCTTGGCAAGCTTCACTCCATTCGATCCTTAGCAAGTAAGTTACTTACGGTTCTAGCTATGGAGCTAAAGTCCTTAATAAACCTACGATAAAATCCCGAGTGTCCCAAAAATGAGCGCACGTTTTTGAGTGACTTAGGTGGGGGAAGTTCGGTAATGATGTCAATTTTTTCCCTATCTACTCCAATCCCCTTAGATGAAACTATGTGGCCTAAAACCACTCCTTTGGTTACCATGAAATGGAATTTCTCCCAATTAAGCACTAGGTTCTTTTCCACACAATGAGCAAGTACTTTCTCATGATTAATAAGACATTGATGAAAAGAGGGGCCGAAAATGCAAAAATCGTCCATAAACACCTCAAGGCCTCTCTCAACCATATCACTAAAAAGACTCAACATGCACCTTTGAAAGGTCATCAGTGCATTACATAACCCAAATGCATCCTTTTGTAGGCAAAAGTGCTAAAATGGCATGTGAAGGTAGTCTTTTTTTGTTCAAGCACGTCCACCTATATTTGGTTATTACTGGAGTAACCGTCTAGAAAATAGTAAAATGGGTGGCCCGATACTCTCTCGAGCATTTGATCCATGAACGGTAAAGGGAAGTGATCTCTCTTCGGCATTGAGTTTCCGCTAATCAATGCAAATGTGCTACTCGGTGGTGGTATGTTTTGGAATAAGTTCTCCCTTAGCGTTCTCTATCACCGTCATTCTCGACTTCTTTGGAACGACTTGGAATGGACTAACCCACTTACTATACGAGATGGGATATATTATACCCCCATCCAACAAGTTAATGATTTTCGTTCTCACAGCGTCTTTCATTATCGGGTTCAATCTTCTTTGCACCTCCGTAGAGGGCTACATTTCCTCCTCTGGGTGGATTTTATGGGTACAAATCAAGGGACTTATACCTTTCAAACCCGATATAGACCAACCAAAATCACCCTTGTGCTTCCTCAATATTTCCAAAAGCTTCCCTTCTTACTCTATATCTAGGCTAGAGGAGAAAACAACGAGATATATCTCATCCTCTCCCAAATAAGCATATTTTACTTTTGAAGGTAGCTTCTTCAATTCGAGTTTTGGAAATTTAATATTAGAGGGAACCTTGTAAGATTCCCTCGGTGGTAACTCTTCGAATCATGAGACCCAATGTGACACCCCGCCTAATTAAATACCGGGCGATCACTCCTTTATTAAATTAAATAAAGGTAAACAGTTGGTTCATTCTCAGCATCACTGTCGATAAAAATACATTTTCCAATTTAACACCCTAAATAATTAAGCTAAGTGTCAAAACCATTTTCATACATACTTTCCAAATTTTAATTAACGAAAAAGATTTATTTATTTAAAAACAACATTTCTACAATTAAGAATCACATCACAGTAAACCAAATAATATCATACATTCGTCAATCGAATGTCAACATATGAAAACTAAAGTCACAAATCCGAACTGAATAAATCCCATAGAACAATACTGAAAACAACTGAAATATAAATGTCCCAACAATAATGAAATAATAGAAAGGGCGACACATGCCCAATAAATGAGAATGATAAAAGTGGAGTCAATAGGGGAAGCTGTCTACGCAAGTAACCTGCAACTCCCACCTAAGCTGCAGCACGTTCCTTTCAAGGGATCCTAAGCAAGACGCCCCTGTGGCTGGGCACCTGAAATATATACATATATACAAGAGAGAGAGAGAGAGAGAGAGAGAGAGAGAGAGAGAGAGAAAGAAACGGGTCAGAGCCCAAAAGTGTGTTTGATTTTAAAATACATTTAGCAAGTATTTAAATTGATACAGGCCAATGCAACAACATACTAGTGCGTCACTCTCTTGAGAAATACTCACCTCTCTTCTAATGTGCACACTTATCGCACTAACTTTCCCAACGGTTTATCTTATCATTTTATTATACTAACCTTCCCAATAATTTAGCGTATCTTCTTACTCGTAAGATTTCAAAATCGAACAACATTTTTGTTTAAAAATTTACTTCCAATTAGCAGCACAACTCTCGTTCTAGCTTTTACTAATTTATAAAGTTCCTCGGTGACATATTGTTTTTCACAAACAAGTATTTACTATAAGAGTCATCAACCATGTTCTACTTATCAAATCACAGTAGGCAGTTTCAAATTTCAAAATCTCATATATATATTAACTACTCGTATAATATATATAAAATAACTGCACCCTTCATAAAACTATGGCGCGTGCATACTTCTACTATCCAAACCCCATACCACTCATATCAAGGGGAATACAAGTTCGGAATCACTCTCGAACTGTAATAACACATACACAACAATATCGAGGCGAAGTATAGATTCCAAGTCTCTAAGAGGATGGCACATACTCGCGTCTCTTAGGACCGCCTGGACTATCAATTCGATAGCCTGTACCAAGGATATCTATCTTCTAGGGTACAAGTCAATATCCCCCATAAAGGTCCCATCGAGATAAAACTGTCCCAGCGCGGTAATCTCAAGGATAGCAAGTAGCGCGGTGTGTTTTTTCACATGTATATAATATATGTACACACAATCATATAAATATACCACTTTATCATACTAACATAGGTTCTTCTCGTTACCCATAATTATACCATTTATCCTTAATTTCACATTTATAGAAATACGTATAAGGTTTCGTTCCTAACCTTAACTCGAAGAGCTTTCTCACTCATTACCTAACACTCGTGGACTATATCCTCACAAATCTGAAATTCAGTAAGTGTCTTTATTAGGTTCCAATGTAACTCTCTTACGCACCTCACCCTTTAAATTTATAAATTCGTCAACCCTAAAGTAAATGTCCCATAAATACCATTCTCGTTGAAGATTAAAGGTCCAAACATTTATTCATATGCCCTACTGGTCCTCAATGTCTCCCAAATCATTTTATCAAGAATGCCCAAGAATTATATCACTACAATTTCAATTTAACTCATTTAAAGAGGGAATTAGGAGTCTGCCAGGAGGGGTCGATCGATCGAAGCTTGGGGCCTGATCGATCGAGCCTTCGATCGATCGAAGCTCTGGGCTCGATCGATCGATCAAGCAGGTCTGGGAAAAATTCTGCAGAATGCAGTTACGGGTTTCATCTCTAAAATTACACAAAATCGATATTTCCAAGTTCCAATCATCCCAGAATTCTACTACTAACATCATAACAATATACTATATGATTCTAACGTAAGGCATGTTCATATACATCATTTCAACATGGATTTTCAACCTAAAATTGTCTCCAATTATCAAGAACCCTAGAATTTTCTTAAACAGTTTACTAACCAATCTTTCTCCAGAATTTCCTTCTTAAGATCATCAAAATTTCGTGGTTTATTTCCTCTACATGGCAAGGGTTCCAGAATCAACATATAAATCATTCCCACATGCATTTTTCTAACACAAATTGGGTGTTCTTCCATATTTATCATCTCTAATCAATCCTAAACCAATATGAAGATTGCATTAACGAAAATACGCAAGTTAAACACTTGCCTGGGATTTTTGGTATTCTGATTCATGGATGATTTTGGTATGGCTGCGTTCCTCGTCTCGCGATCTACGCGGTGGTGGTGGCGGTGGTGCAAACCGGTGGTTTCTTGGCCTTGAATTGCCTTAGAGCTCTCTCCTCTCTTCTCCAATGGCCGTCACTTGATTTCTGGATATTCTAACCCTAAAAGCTAACCTAAATGGCTGATATAGGTTGCTGAAATTCGTGGGTTTAATTACCCAATTATGTAAATTGACTAAAATGCCCTCCCGGGGTACTAATTAGGCCTAAAAATGCCCCGAGACCCAAACTACACCCCTGGGTACACTTTTCTGACTATCTCGACCCTACCGGACGCGTTGGCGCACTCAAAATGACCATACAGACAACTTATAAAATATTCACTTTTTATTTAACCAAATTAGTCCCGATGTGACACGAGCACGTTCCGACTTAAATTTCCGAAATCGTCATTTAATTCACTCATGACATTCAATATAACCAATATAATATATTACTTTGCTCATTAGTAATATTCAACCAATTTCCCATAATTACTAACTCTCGTCACGTTAATAATTACAACATAATTAATTTCCGGATTTTTATTAAATAAATCATTCACATTAAATTTAATAAATCCCCAAATTAATATAGCATAAAAATACGGGGTATTACATACTTCCCCCAAATTCGGAAAATAAGGCATACCTTGTAAAAACAACTCTGGATATCTCTCGCGCATATCTGCCTCACGCTCCCAAGTGGATTCCTCCACATTATGGTGCTCCCACTAGACTCGCACAAGTGGAACTATTTTTGACCTCAATCTCCTCTCACTATAGTCTAGAATAGCCATTGGTCTCTCCTCGTAAGAGCTATCAGACTGTAAGTCTATCTCATCTATCGCAATGTGAGTATGGGCCATATCATCCCGAAGATATCGTCTCAACGACGAGATGTGGAATACATCGTGGATGCGATGTAAATGTTCTGGAAATCCTAACCTGTATGCAACCGGCCCAATCCTCTCGATGATGGGAAATGGTCCCACGTACCTCGGAGCCAACTTTCCCTTCTTCCCGAACCTCATCACTCCCTTCATAGGAGATACACGTAATAACACTTGATCTCCCATATTAAACTCCTGAAAGAACCGTTTCGCATCGGTGTAGCTCTTCTGCCTGTCCTGGGCTACCCGAATATAACTCCTGATTATCTCAATCCTCGCGGAGGTCTCCTGAATCACTTCTGGTCCTAGCAACTTGTTGTCCCCCACCTCGAGCCAACAAGTTGGAGAACGATAAGTCCTGCCATACAAAGCCTCAAATGGATCCATACCAATCGTAAACTGATAAGAGTTATTATAAGCAAACTCTAGCAGTGGAAGATGTGACTCCCAATCTCCTCCAAAATCGAGAACACACATGCGTAGCATATCCTCTAACATTTGATTAGTACGCTCTATCTGTCCATCTGTCTGTGGGTGGTAGGCTGAACTCAACCTCAACTCAGTACCCATAGCCTCCTGAAAACTTTCCCAGAAACGTGACACAAAAATCTTGTCTCTATCTGACACAATATTCAGGGGCACCCCGTGTAATCTGACAATCTCCGCGATGAACAACTGAGCATACTAACCCGTGGTATAATCTGTCCGCACCGGCAGAAAATGAACCACCTTGGTCAAATGGTCTACAATCACCCAGATAGAATCGTGGCCCCGTTGTGATGTAGGCAATCCTGTAATGAAATCCATGGAAATACTCTCCCACTTCCACGTGGGTACTTCCAATGGCTGAAGCAATCCTGACGGTTTCTGATGGTCCACCTTCACCAGCTGGCATGTAGAACACTTGGACACAAACTCTGCGATGTCCTTCTTCATCCCACTCCACCAGTATTGTCGCCTCATATCCTGGTACATCTTATCGCCTCCCGGATGTACTGCAAATCGGGACCCATGAGAATGAGTCATCACTGCATGACGTAATTCTGCTCCTTCTGGAACTACCAATCTCCCATTAAACCGTAAACCTCCATCAGAACTAACAGAATAAGACTCAGCACCCTCGGCTAGAAGTCGCACAATCTGCTCCTGGCAAAATGGGTCTATGGTCTGTGCCTGTATCACCCTCGTAACAATATCGGGTGTGACTGACATCACGGATATGAAAGAACGTGCCACTGCGTCCTGGTGACCCAACTCCTTCCATTTTGATTTCCAGACGTCCGCTACATCATCTACCGGTCTACGGCTCAACGCATCAGCAACTACGTTGGCCTTCCCCGGATGATACTGTATATCGAACTGGTAGTCTTTCACAAACTCTAGCCATCTGCGCTGACGCTTAAGCTTGCGGGAAGCAAAAGCTATAGCCTTCTCCTCCTGCTGAAGTACTCCCCCAAGTCCCCGTAAGGACGCATCGGTGTAAACCAGGTACTCTACACCCGACTTTGGTAACGCAAGGACAGGCGCTGAAGTAAGCTTGTCTTTCAGCTCGTCGAAAGCCAACTGACAAGCGTCATCCCAAACATATGGTACCCCTTTGTGAGTCAGATTCGTCAATGGATCTGCTATTTTGGAGAATCCCCGAATGAATCTCCTGTAGTAACCGGCTAACCCCAAGAAACTACGCACTTCCGCCGATGTCGTGGGTTGTCCCCACTCCCTCACCGCTGACACTTTGCTCGGGTCAACAGCAATCCCCTGCTCAGAAACAACATGGCCTAAGAACTGTACCTCTCGCAACCAGAATCCACACTTCTCGTAATTAGCATACAACTGATGCTCTCGTAGAGTCTGAAGAACCTGCCTCAAGTGCTCGGCATGCTCCTCCTCGGAGTGTGAATATATCAAGATGTCATCTATGAAGATGATGACAAACTGATCCAAGAATTCTCTGAATACTCGGTTCATCAAGTCCATGAAAATGGCTGGGGCATTTGTGAGTCCGAACGGCATCACCCTGAACTCATAGGACCCATATCTCGATAAGAAGGCAGTCTTTGAAACATCCTGCTCTCTAATACGTAACTGATGGTACCCCGACCTCAGATCTATCTTCGAAAAGAAAGTTGCGCCCCTCAGCTGGTCAAACAGATCATCGATTCGAGGTAACGGATATTTATTCTGTATCGTGACCTTGTTCAGTTCCCGGTAGTCAACACACAATCTCAGTGAACCATCTCTCTTCTTCACAAACAAGACTGGAGCGCCCCAAGGTGAGGTACTCCTACGAATAAAGCCCTGACCTAGCAGCTGCTCTATCTGATCTCGTAGCTCTCGCATCTCTGCCGGAGCCATACGGTACGGTGCGCGTGCTATAGGTCTCGTATCTGGCAATAAATCTATAACAAAGTCTATCTCACGACTGGGCGGTAGGCCTGGTATTTCCTGAAACACATCGGAATACTCCCAGACTACAGGGATTGAATCTAAGGGAATCACAACCTCCTTAGAGGTATCCTCCTCTAGGTAATACAAATGAGCGGTCGAACCTCCCTCTGGGCGAGGCATCGCCACTACAAACATCTCTTGCCCCGGAATGGCAAAAACAATGCTCCCACCGAATCAATCAATCATGGCTCTATAAGCTGCGAGCCAATCCATACCAATAATCACATCATGCTCGTTCACGTCTAGAACTAACATGTCTGCAGGTAATACCAAGCTACCAATCTCTACCCCCACTCCCCGGCATATAAAGAAAATAAGTGACCCACTCCCCAGGGGTGAGTCGACGCACGTCACGGTGCTCTCTGTTGTGGCTAAAAACCCTAAGGCCTTCGCAAAATGCGTAGCTATAAAACAATGTGTTGCCCCCGTATCAAACAAAACCCGACCCATAGTACCATGGATAGGAAACATACCCTCCATCGCGGGTGATGCCTGCGGAGATACTGCCTGTGTGAAGTTATAGACACGTCCGCCCTGTAGCTTTCTCTGCTGAACTGAGGCTGTTGGAAAGGGTGCCGGAGCTGGCTTCTGGGGTTTATTGTTAGCACATTCCTGTCGGGGGGCCCTATTCTTCTCTCGAAAATCCTGACGCCTATGGCCATTACTGCCACATTGGAAGCACCTCCCTCGAAACTGCTTCACTTTATTACGGTGTTGAGTAGTCTCGCTTTTCCCTTGGTCTTGCTGGCCTAGAAGGGAAATTTGCAGAAAAGCTATGTTAGGGCGGGAACAATCCATCCACTTGTGACCCGGTTGTACACATTTATAGCAGAGTTTCAAAATTCTTTGTTGGTCAGATTGTAGTTGATCCCCAGTCTGATTCGGGCAAGATTTACGTTTGTAATCGTCCATTCCACAACCGAAACACCACTTGGTGATTTCATCCTGAACCTGACTTCTTTGGCCCTGACACTTTTGTCCCTAAACATAAATCTCGTTACCTCTGCAACTGACTCGATCTTGATTGTTTTGTTGTCGCAGATTCGGTGCCTTCGCACAATTCTCAACGTTAGTCACATGCATTTGGGTAACCTCTCTAGGTCTTTTGCCTCCTTTAAGTTGTAGGTTGCGTTCTTGGTATTGTAGTACTGCAGTGGTAACTGCTTGTGCCACGATACCCGCTAACTCGGCGGTTGATATTCTCCCTGGGGATACCTGAGGTGTGAGTCGATCTTGCTCGTTGACTCCCTTAACTGTCTTAGCTAGTTCTTCTTGACGATCCATCTAAAAATTCAAGTAAATTTGAATGAGTTCATCATTCAAATAAACAAATCCCAGAAGTACGAAATTCCAAAGTATAGAGATAGACACAACATTCCTAGTATTAGGGCTCTATATCAAAGAAAGCAACGCTGAAACATAATAGGCCGCACAGATCCTAAAGGACTCAAGAACCTGATGCTCTGATACCACCTGTGACACCCCGCCTAATTAAATACCGGGCGATCACTCCTTTATTAAATTAAATCAAGGTAAACAGTTGGTTCATTCTCAGCATCACTGTCGATAAAAATACATTTTCCAATTTAACACCCTAAATAATTAAGCTAAGTGTCAAAACCATTTTCATACATACTTTCCAAATTTTAATTAACGAAAAAGATTTATTTATTTAAAAACAACATTTCTACAATTAAGAATCACATCACAGTAAACCAAATAATATCATACATTCGTCAATCGAATGTCAACATATGAAAACTAAAGTCAAAAATCCGAACTGAATAAATCCCATAGAACAATACTGAAAACAACTGAAATATAAATGTCCCAACAATAATGAAATAATAGAAAGGGCGACACATGCCCAATAAATGAGAATGCTAAAAGTGGAGTCAATAGGGGAAGTCGTCTACGCAAGTAACCTACAACTCCCACCTAAGCTGCAGCACGTTCCTTTCAAGGGATCCTAAGCAAGACACCCCTGTGGCTGGGCACCTGAAATATGTACATATATATACAAGAGATAGAGAGAGAGAGAGAGAGAAAGAAACGGTTCAGAGCCCGAAAGTGTGTTTGATTTTAAAATACATTTAGCAAGTATTTAAATTGATACAGGCCAATGCAACAACGTACTAATGCGTCACTCTCTTGAGAAATACTCACCTCTCTTCTAATGTGCACACTTATCGCACTAACTTTCCCAACGGTTTATCTTATCATTTTATTATACTAACCTTCCCAATAATTTAGCGTATCTTCTTACTCGTAAGATTTCAAAACCGAACAACATTTTTGTTTAAAAATTTACTTCCAATTAGCAGCATAACTCTCGTTTTAGATTTTATTAATTTATAAAGTTCCTCGGTGACATATTGTTTTTCACAAACAAGTATTTACTATAAGAGTCATCAACCATGTCCTACTTATCAAATCACAGTAGGCAGTTTCAAATTTCAAAATCTCATATATATATTAACTACTCGTATAATATATATAAAATAAATGCACCCCTCATAAAACTATGGTGCGTGAATACTTCTACTATCCAAACCCCATACCACTCATATCAAGGGGAATATAAGTTTGGAATCACTCTCGAACTGTAATAGCACATACACAACAATATCGAGGCGAAGTATAGATTCCAAGTCTCTAAGAGGATGGCACATACTCGCGTCTCTTAGGACCGTCCGAACTATCAATTCGATAGCTTGTACCAAGGATATCTATCTTCTAGGGTACAAGTCAATATCCCCCATAAAGGTCCCATCGAGATAAGACTGTCCCAGCGCGGTAACCTCAAGGATAGCAAGTAGCGCAGTATGTTTTTTCACATGTATATAATATATGTACACACAATCATATAAATATACCACTTTATCATATTAACATAGGTTCTTCTCGTTACCCATGATTATACCATTTATCCTTAATTTCACATTTATAGAAATACGTATAAGGTTTAGTTCCTAACCTTAACTCGAAGGGTTTTCTCACTCATTACCTAACACTCGTGGACTATATCCTCACAAATCTGAAATTCAGTAAGTGTCTTTATTAGGTTCCAATGTAACTCTCTTACGCACCTCACCCTTTAAATTTATAAATTCACCAACCCTAAAGTAAATGTCCCATAAATACCATTCTCGTTAAAGATTAAAGTTCCAAACATTTATTCATATGCCCTACTGGTCCTCAATGTCTCCCAAATCATTTTATCAAGAATGCCCAAGAATTATATCACGACAATTTGAATTTAACTCATTTAAAGAGGGAATTAGGAGTCTGCCAGGAGGGGTCGATTGATCGAAGCTTGGGGCTTGATCGATCGAGCCTTCGATCGATCGAAGCTCTGGGCTCGATCGATCTATCAAGCAGGTCTGGGAAAAATTCTGCAGAATGCAGTTACGGGTTTCATCTCCAAAATTACACAAAATCGATATTTTCAAGTTCCAATCGTCCCAGAATTCTACGACTAACATCATAACAATATACTAGATGATTCTAACGTAAGGCATGTTCATATACATCATTTAAACATGGATTTTCAACCTAAAATTGTCTCCAATTATCAAGAACCCTAGAATTTTCTTAAACAGTTTACTAACCAATCTTTCTCCAGAATTTCTTTCTTAAGATCATCAAAATTTCATGGTTTATTTCCTCTACATGGCAAGGGTTCCAGAATCAACATATAAATCATTCCTACATGCATTTTCCTAACACAAATTGGGTGTTCTTCCATATTTATCATCTCTAATCAATCCTAAACCAATATGAAGATTGAATTAACGAAAATACGCAAGTTAAACACTTGCCTGGGATTTTTGGTATTCTGATTCATGGATGATTTTGGTATGGCTGCGTTCCTCGTCTCGCGATCTACGCGGTGGTGGTGGCGGTGGTGCAAACCGGTGGTTTCTTGGCCTTGAATTGCCTTGGAGCTCTCTCCTCTCTTCTCCAATGGCCGTCACTTGATTTCTGGATATTCTAACCCTAAAAGCTAACCTAAATGGCTGATATAGGTTGCTGAAATTCGTGGGTTTAATTATCCAATTATGTAAAATGACTAAAATGCCCTCCCGGGGTACTAATTAGGCCTAAAAATGCCCCAAGACCCAAACTACACCCCTGGGTACGCTTTTCTGACTATCTCGACCCTACCGGACGCGTTGGCGCACTCAAAACGACCATATGGACAACTTATAAAATATTCACTTTTTATTTAACCAAATTAGTCCCGACGTGACACGAGCACGTTCCGACTTAAATTTCCGAAATCGTCATTTAATTCACTCATGACATTCAATATAACCAATATAATATATTACTTTGCTCATTAGTAATATTCAACCAATTTCCCATAATTACTAACTCTCGTCACGTTAATAATTATAACATAATTAATTTCCGAATTTTTATTAAATAAATCATTCACATTAAATTTAATAAATCCCCAAATTAATATAGCATAAAAATACGGGGTATTACACCCAACTTACACCTCTCACGTCGTCCTTGACTTCGCCCTCACCTAGCAACTCCCTCATCATACTCATCTCACGATCATACTCCGAATACTCTCTCCTCAACAGTCGTCACTAAACATGCCTTTAGTGGATCCTCAAAATTAGTACCCTCAAAGTGCTCTTGTACTACCTCCTCGATAAGATTCGTATCGTGTAGATCATTTTCATCACCCATTTGCTTGGTGTTGTTGAAGATATTCGTTTCAAGCGTCAAGTTCCCAAAAGTTAATTGCATTGCCCATTACACGTATTGATCAACGCGTTAGCCATAGCTTGGAAAGGGCGATCAAGAATGATGGGGACATGGTGGCTTGATGGGGAGGAGGGCTCTGTGTCCCAAATGACAAAGTCTATCGGAAACTAAAATGTGTCAACTTGGACGATCACGCCCTCAACTAACCCATGAGGAACCTTCACGAAACTATCTGCAAGTTGGAGAGTGATTTTTGTGGGCTTAAGATCTCCCAAATCGAGCTTTTTATAGATTTAATAGGGTAAAATGTTAACACTCACCCCTAAATCTAACAAAGCTCCCTCTATCTTACTCTATTCAATGATACATGAAATGGTGGGGTATCCCAGATCTTTGTACTTTAGTGGGAGGTCACTCAAAAGTACCGAGCTAACATTTGTGAAAGAAAAACCTTCTTCTTCTTCATCTTTTAACTTTCGTTTCACCGTGAGCAAGTCTTTTAAGAACTTAGAGTACACGGGAATTTTCTTTATATCTCGAGAAAAGGTAGGTTCAACTTTACTTGCTTAAACACCTCCAAAATGTCGTCTCGGGAGGCCCCTTTAGGAGGAGGGACCAACCGTTGAGGGTATGGTGCGGCTATTGGGGATTTTACCACCACCTTAGACCAAACTGTGTCTTCTTTCTCACTCTCGCCCAAGGGGACATCTTCAACCTCTTGCATACTGGGTGAAACCTCCTTTGTCTTTTTATACATTTTGTGGAGAAGGTGACACGTCAATAACTCTCCCACTTTGTAGAGTGGTTACAGCTTTACATTCCTCTTGAGTTTCATCGGGGGTAGAGCTTACACAGTTTTGACCTTGGGGATGTTCTTGGGCTTAAGAGGGAAATTTCCACTTCTATTGGACACTCAAAGAGGATTGCAACTTAGATAGTGATGCCTTTAGGTCGAAAAAATTTTGAGCATTGGTCGCTGACTGAGTTTGCATAAATTGTGCAAGAGTGTTCTCGAGAGTTTTTCGTTGTGGGGTCACATAAGGCGCGAGAGGAGGCGCTGGCATTTATGGTGCTTATTGAAATTGTGGAAGTGGTGGCAGTTGTTGGGCAACGTGTTGATTATGATTTAACGATGCATTTTCTTGCCCATGATTGAAACTGGGATGGTTTCGCCATGAGGGATTATAAGAGTTCCTATGAGGTCTGTTAAAATTCCCTTTATATGCTTCCTCCCATCGCTTCAACTTGCTCTTGAAGCATAACTTTGTAAGTGGGAATGGTTGGACATTCTTTATTTAGATGTCCTGCCTCACAAATAGTGAAAATATCATCCTTTAAAGATTGAGAGGAGACAGATGTATCTCTCTCCCCTGCTTCCACCACGTCATCTAGACGCTTGGTTAATTGATTTATTTAAAGCTTCAACTCGGCTTCCTTGTCCAATTGGTAAAGTCTGGATCAGGAAGGGGCTGTTGATGTGTTTCTAGCCTTAGGCTAGGTATTCAGATATGATGTGCCCCAAGATTGAGTAGTCTCGGCGACATACTTAAAGTGGGCCTCCTCATTGCCTGCATCTAACCCGAAGAACTCTCTTGGGCACATTTTTTCCACGAGTTGTTTTGAGCTTAGTGTAAGCCCATGATGGAAGAAGAAGATGATTTTCCACTTCTTAAAACCGTGATGTAGGAACATGTTAACCAACTCGTTGAACCTCTCCCAACACCTATCAAAGGGCTAATTTTCGTTGTCTAAAGTTTTGAATTTGAGCTTTGATAGAGTTGGTCTTGTGGGCGGGAAAGAACTTTTGGAGAAATTTCGCTTGCATATCCCTCCACGTACCGATAGAGTTTGACGCTAGAGATCAAAACCAAGTCTTGGCCTTGTCTTTAAGGGAGAAGGGTAAAAGTTTGAGACATATGACATCTTTTGTGTAAGCTTGATCATTAAACGTTTTGCACGCCTCCTCGAACTCACGAATGTGGAGATATGGCTTCTCCGACTCCATGCCATGAAATCTTGGAAAAATTTGGATCATTCCATTTCGAAAGTGAAATTGTCCTGCACTATACGGGAATATGATGCATCTCGAAGCGACGGTTCATTCCGAATATAAGAAGTCTCTTATAGGGCGGTACGGAATCTTGCCCTCGCCCATTCCAAAACTCGCATTATCCGACATCGCTCTCACATTAGATGAATCACTATCCTCACCGGAGTCTCTCGACGTTCTACTAGGGGTATGGCTACTAAGTGTAGGAAGTGGTAACCAGAAATTAGGACTGTTAATACTAGATGATGGGGGATTCTCTATTGACTAGAGAGCTGGATTGGGCTGATCGTTTTGCATCAAAGGACTTGAGAAAATTTTTTATTTTTCTTTTATTCTTTTTTGAATATTCAAGTTTTTTGATTTTTTTGGCTTTTTAGGAATTAGAGTCAAATTAGAATCAATTCAACCTAACCTACTACCTACACCCCGACAACGGCGCCAAAAACTTGACGAGTAACGAAATGCATGTGCTAAATGTGAACGTACGGCTCAAGTGCATGCCTGTCTCTGAAATAATAAACCCGGTAAGTCGGGGTCGAATCTTCAGGGAATTGAATGCTCGCTACGAGAGTAGAGACGGTCTCTTATATCTAGGCTTTAACTCGCAAAAAGAAGGAAAATGTGATGTATTGTTATGTGAAGTGATTTATAACAACCAAGACAATTTAAGCTATGAAATTGAAAATTAAACAAAATTATGCAAAGACAAATTTGGTTTTGAAATGAATTTGGAGAAGGAGGTTGGGATCCAATCCCCCATACCCTAGGCTTTTACGATAAATGCAAAACTCTTTGAATTAACTAAAGGAAAAGCATCACATCGATTCGAAGAACCAAATATGTTTGGGTGTTAACCCGCGTAATAATTGGTCAACAAATTGATATGCGCGATTGATATAATAGTTGACACGTATAATGCATTCTCAAATCTCGGGTTGCTTTCAACAAACCGAGTTAAGATATCTACACGATTGGTCCCGATTAATATATCAACCTCGAAGAATTAATTCGTTAAATACTACGAATTTTACATTCAAAGTTGAAAACCCTAGGTTGGGTTCATGTTCCCCAACTTATGAAAGGATTTAGCTAGACATGAAGACTAATTGTAAACAATTTCCCTTAGCTCAAGGGAGGACAAGTTAGGATGGGCAAGATTTCACTACGTTTCATGTAACTACCCTCAACAACAATTATATAACCGTGGATGTAGGCTTTTCCTTAGTTGAACCAAGTTAAAAACTTTGTTTTCTTGCTTATCTTACTTTCTTCTTTTATATCTTTATCGGTGATTATAGAATTGGTATTATGAGGCTAAGAATATATCCATACCAATTTTAGACATCAACATATTTACGCCATCTGTGGGAACGACTGTTTGTCATCGTTCTCTATTCGTTTTTCATCAATCCTTCTTTGGGTCTCTTTACAGGATGAATGGAATTCTAGAAAGCAGTCTGGGTAGCTTCCACCTCCTTCATTTGGTTGAGGTCAAATCTGGGCGAGTCTAGAAGAAAGAAAAGTGTCAGTTTATTGCAAAGGAAGATATATCAGTATATGGCTCGATGTGATAAGTAAGAAAATTAGACAACCTTATTGTTTTAAGGGAGTTATGTTAATGATTTTATTTTTGCGTGTAGCTATAAATTTCCTAGTAATTTATTTAGCGAATCCTCAAAACTATGTTCCATTGGGGCATAATTTAAGTTATGGCAATGACAATAATCTACGTAAGCGTATCAAATTAGAAGGTTGTGGTCATCATGTTAACAAGTCTCCTCAAGGTTAATTAGTGTGAAACTGAGGTCATTCGGATAAACGTATAGACTATAGTTGTTTAGTTCTAGTTTGAGCCTAAGGCTTCGGCCATATGAGCATTATTAGCTAAGGAAAAGGCCAACTAGGTCCATGGACTTTTTGCACAAATAACTACTATTCACATGTTGAGGTTTTATTTTGGATTAAACTGCCTAGCCCTATGTTCTTAAATGAAGAACACCAATAACTAGATTATGTTTTTTGACGAGTTTCAATTAAATCAGGAGCCCAATGGCCGCTTGCATAAAAACAGGCATCACAACGGTTCAAGAAACAATCTAAGGCCATATTTTGGTTGCATAGGGTTGTGGAAATGCTCATACTCTTAAACCTCAGCCCTCGGGGTAATTTATAGACCCTATTTTGGATGAGTCTATGTGGCACACACATTGACATTCACATTGGCATCGATAATATTAAAGAGACAAGCACATAGCAAAAACCTCGACTTACTTGTATATGATGTACGCTACACGTCAAAAGGCTCCTACAAATACACACTTTAAGAGAGAGAAATACTTTTTCTATTCCAAAATCAAGTCTACCTCAAATGAGGCTTACATGGGGGTATTTAAAAGGGGAGGAGTAGCTTAGGCTCCAAGCTAAGGCCCTAATTACAAAAATTCCATTACTACTCCTTACCTTTAAATACTAAAGCAAAACAAATGAAAATACAAATAATAAAAGAAAATAAAATAAAATGACTAATAAAATCCTAAAATAGGGCCCATTTCCATCACTCTCACTGGCTTTGAAAAATCTCGTCCTCGAGCGTAGGAGATGAACGGTAAGAAAGCAACGCAACCATCAAAGAGCTCCTCACTAAGAAGAAGAGCCGTCCTCGGAAACTCCCCTTGTACCATCTTGAAATAAATCCAAGGAGAATAGGAACACAATCCAAATATGACTGACCTAAGAAATCGCAACCCAAGTTTACCATAATGAACCTCCTTAAATCTACGTGATTCATATCGAATATTGCATATTTTCGCCCAATATCTTTATGCATTCTAGCACTTTTGGCATCCTAAATTACTATATTTATGCTCATTAACCAGACAACCTTGAATTTGGATATATATATGCTTTGCAGGAGTTAATTGTGCTTTTTTAGGTATTGGAACGCTAAAAGTGAGGATCCGTTACATTTCGGAGAAGTTTCGTCCTCGGACACTACTTCAAGGGAATTTTAGTCAATACACATTTCTTCTCCAGTTCATGGAAATTCCACGGATACGTAGTTCGTTGAGTTATCATTGCGTGGCTGCAAACGGCGTGTCGTTTCGAGTTCGGACGAAGAAGATATGGCCATTTCCGTTTGCGACCTTCCCCCCCTCTTAATGGGCCAAACATGGCTAGAAAACAGAGTGCCAGGCGACCGCGGTTTGAGGCCCGGTCGACCGCAGTTTTGGATTTAGCCTACGAATGGAGACAATGCACTTTTTCCCAAAGGCGCGGTCGATCGGTCCTTGTCCGCGGTCGACTGCGATTACCAGATATTTTGGGATCTTTTCCTTTTCTTTTCTTTTTCCTTTATTTCTTTTCCAACTTTCTATATAAAGGAATTTTGTTGTATACATTATATAATTCATTTTAGATAGTTTAGGTTAGGGTTCTGGCAGTTTGAGAGCTCATTTCTTCATTTCTTCTTGGATTGACACCCAATTGGGTTTGTAATTTGTACTTTCATCTTCCATCTCCATTAATATAGTTTGTATTTCATCAATTCATGCTTTCATAATTAGTTTTACATGCTTTCATTTATTTCTTTCTAGGGTAGTTTTATTGCGTTTATTTACCGCATTTATGATACGCTTTCTAGCTAATTTAGTCTAGGTTGTGTTTGAATTGAACTCACTCGGGTTGATGTGTTGCTTTGCTTTTGTGATGGAGTTTACGGGTCTATTTTGGGTGCGTTGTCCTAGTTATTACGCCTAGGAGATTTGACGGGGCATATCATGTATGTTCCGTGCTTACGACCTTGGGTGTGTAATTTTCGGGGTATTTGTTGACGCCAAAATCGTATTAGGCTTTTATGAGAATTTAGGGGTGTGACAACTCTTGATTTAATTAACTGTCGAAATGAGACGCACTCGTAATAACTCGTCGACCCATGTAACCATTTAATACTAATTAACTCGGGTGAGGGATATTCGACGCAACCTATAGTTTTATCCGCTTTGTTAATCTAGTTTCAATACACTCGCCTATATTAATCATTTCCTTTCGTGCATCTTTTCCTTCTTTTGTTCATATTTATCTTTTACACTTTTATTTAGGAATATTAAACCTTATAAAATCTATCAATTCGTCTCTGTGGATTTTTGATACCCGGACTTGGCCGCTATACTCACCTATTGAGTGTAGTCATAAGTTTAGGTTTTTGTATTGAGGCAGTGAACAGAAAACAACGATCGGCGTTTGACACGCGCCACTTTTCACGTCCAATCACTACGCCACGAAAAATTTCCTCCGAGCGCATATCAAAAGCTATCATAAATGGCCCCACATACTTACCACCTATCACGTCACCCAAGATCACAACCTCATCCCCGGGAGAGATAAACATCGAACCAACCTCATCAAAATCGTCATACCCATGCCCAAAGATTGAAAAGAAGTCATTCAAATCAAATGTTTCTGACTCGTGAAAGTGCGTGCGGGTCATCCAAACACCCTCGACAAAAATGTCAAAAAATTCCCGATACACAACCCAATTTCGTCGTTTCTTTTTTTCTTGCAATTAACCGGCTTGGGAGGGGACTTTTTATCGTTGATTTGACCCAATTGGGTGTATGAGTGAGGGAGAATGATTGGGTGGAGCAACCACTCTTGGACTAGTCGTCGGTAATCTTGAATTCAGCCTCGGGGGTGAATCGGGGCGGAAATGTAATTTTTTTGATGTTTGGGGTTTGAAAAATGGGTTGTTGGTTGGGGGATTCAGGTTGGTGGTGGAGGTATTTTGTAGGGTTGGAGGGTAGGGTTTGTAAATTGTGAATTGGATTGTAAAATGGTAGGTGAAATCCTAGAAGTGGGTTGTTTTGGATCTTGAATGGAAGGTTTATGGAATGGGTTTGAGTTTTGGGGGAAATTAGGGTTCAAGATTTGGATTTTTGGGGTGGTGTGTTTTATGGTGGTGGGTTTTATGTAGAGGGCGGGGTAGGTCAGGGGTTGTGGGTAGGAATTTCTAGGGTTAGGGTTTTGGAAATGGGTATAGATTTGTTGTTGTGATTGTACCCACCCTCCCGTTCGTTTTTGAATCTCCTCGTATAGTTTTCCGAATTTTCTTGGAGTCATTGATTGTAGCGTACGATTTTGATAACAAAAATACACCGATACACCAACACAAATGTGGAGCGACACCCGCTTTGATACCAATTTGACATAAACTACACGTCAAAAGGCTCCTACAAATATCTAAACACACTTTTAGAGAGAGAAATATTCTTTTCTATTCCAAATTCAAGTCTACCTCAAATGAGGCTTACATGAGGATATTTAAAGGGGAGGTGTAGGTTAGGCTCCAAGTTAAGGCCCTAATTACAAAAATGCCATTACTACTCCTTACCTTTAAATATTAAACCAAAACAAATGAAAATACAAATAATAAAAGAAAATAAATACAAAAGAAAATAAAATGGACTAATAAAGCCCTAAAATAGGGCCCATTTCCATCAGTATAAGGTTGCGAAAGTTGTCAATTAGCTTACAACCATTGTCAGCCTAACAGGGCTGCCACCAACCAACAGTTTAACAGGCCACTCAGAGTAGAACATGACTTGTATTATCTCCACATGCCAAAGACGGACAACTCTAGCATAATTGAGGATCTCAAGAATTTTCTTCCAGGCATCGTGAGCCCGGTGTGAGCACTCATCCAATTGCTGTAAATTGATCCCTCACAGCTTGCGGAAGGGGCCATTCTCTCACTATCCCAAGCAAATTGTCAAATTGGAGAGCCTCTTTCTATAAATTGTCCACCCAATTTGATTCAGATCCAGACATATCCCATCCTCGGCCTTCGACCGTTATCTTGCAAAGGCCTCACCCAAGTTAGGTCTGTTAGTCTTCCAAGGCTATTTATGCCTTATATGTACTCTGAACTCATATTATATTGGATGTTGACCGTATACAACGTTAATGTGGGCTATAGCTAAACCACGTATATCTTGGTGTCATTTCACTCTTCCCCATTTGTTTTACTATTTGCGTCTAGTTAACTAGTTTAATTGATGATAATTACCTAGATGACATGCAAAATCATTCCTTGGCCTGATTTTCAACGTCAATATGGGCGATGAATTTTAGTTTTTCTCCGCACTGGGTAATTTTAGTTGTTTGTTAAATTCCCACTTTACAAAACTAGAAGGAACAGACCATGCGTGCCTTATTTAATATCTTTTTTCCTTTTTTTCTCTTTAAATTGGATTTTAATCTCCGAAGTTATGTTTTATACTTGGCAGGCAGGAGACAAAGTTTATTCAAAGTATTGTTGAAGATATTTCAAGTAAACTGAAGCGCACACCTTTAAATGTTGCTATGTATGAGGTTGTGATAGATTCTCGTGCAAAGGAGTTAAGTATGTTATTGAAAAATGGATCAGATGATGTGCGCATTGTGGGGATTTGGGGAATTGGTGGAATAGGTAAGACAACCATTGCCAAAGATGTTTTTAACCTAATGTCTGGCCAATTTGATAGTCGCTATTTTCTTGCCAGCGTGAGAGAAGTTTCAAAGCAGCGTGGTCTAGCTCATCTTCAAGAACAACTTCTTAGTGAAATCCTGATGGAAAATGATATGAAGATAAGCAATGTTGATAGGGGAATCAATGTGATAAAAGATAGACTTAGCTACAAAAAGGTTCTTGTAGTTCTTGATGATGTAGATCAATTGGACCAATTGGAAAATTTAGCTGGAAAGCGTGATTGGTTTGGTGTCGGAAGTAGAATTATCATAACTACTAGAGATGAGCACTTGTTATTAGTGCATGAAGTGGATGAAATATACGCGACAAAACTATTAGATGATGATGAAGCTCTTCAACATTTTAGTTGGCATGCCTTTCAAAAGAATCACCCTGGAAAAGGTTATATGGCATTATCATACCATGTAGTGTATTATGCCCAGGGCCTTCCATTAGCTCTTAAGGTTTTGGGTTCTTTTCTATATGATAAAAGAAGCATACCTGAGTGGGAAAGTGCACTGCAGAAGCTAAAAAGAATCCCCAATAGGAAAATACTGAATGTACTTCAATTAAGTATTGAGGGGCTAGATGACACTGAAATAGATATATTCCTAGATATTGCTTGTTTCCTTAAAGGGGTGGATAAAGATTATGTAATAGATATACTGGAGAGTTGTGGATTTTACCCACATATTGGAATAACAGTTCTCATTCATAGGTCTCTGATAACTATACTAGCCAACACGCTTTGGATGCATGATTTGATACAAGAAATGGGTATGGAAATTGTTCGTGAAGAATCACCCAGAGATCTTGGCAAACACAGTAGGTTATGGTGCCATGAGGATATCTATAAAGTATTGACGGAAGATTTGGTAAAGGTAGTATTCATGTAAATTTACTTTTAACAAAAAGTCTAAGAACTTGGGTCCCGTTTGGTTTCAACAAAATACATCTTGGTGAAGACGAAATTTTTTGAACTTGCACGAGTTGAAAAATATTTCACCTTCACTCAGGTAAATAATATTCCACCCTGAACCAAACAGGGCTTGAAAATTTTTTCGGTTATTGATACAGCCTCCTAGTTATATGCTTCTACTTAACCCTTAACACTGTGAGCTTTAGTGTTACCATGTTTTTCGGTTGCTAGGTGACAGAATCGATCGAAGGCATTATGCTAAACTTACCTAGACCAAAGGATATGCATGTAAGTGCTGATACTTTTAAGCGTATGAAACAACTAAGACTGCTTAAAGTCAGCAATGTACGTCTTTTTGGAACTCTTACACATCTTTCTAACGAGTTAAGTTATCTCAACTGGCATGGTTACCCTCTAAAATCTATGCCACCTAATTTCAATTCTGCGAAACTGGTAGAACTTAGCATGTCTCATAGCCACATCAAATAATTTTGGAAGGGCATCAAGGTATGCTTGTTATTTATGAATTTGGCTCCGCTCTTTGAATTAATCCCTCATTTTTCGTCAATGAAAAGTCTAATGATTACCACTTGACAGTTCACAGTTCACATCGATTATTCTTTTTATTAAGAAGGTTCTAGAGAAGTTGAAGTTCCTTAACCTTAGTCAATCCCAGGATTTCGAAAGAACCCCAGATTTCTCAAGTTTCCCCTGTCTTAAGAGATTGTATCTTGATGGTTGTACAAGTATAGTTAAGGTACACCCCTCCATTGGAGTTCATGAGAGGCTTGTTGAATTGAATCTGATGGACTGCAAAAATCTCAGGAGTCTCCCGCGAAGCCTAAAACTGAAAGCCCTTAAATTATTTGCTCTCTGTAATTGTTCAAAACTTGACAAGTTTCCAGAGATAGAGGGAGAGATGGATTGTCTACAGAAACTTCTATTAGATAAGGATGCAATAAAAGAACTTCCCTCATTAATTGGACATCTCAATGGGCTTAGAACTTTACTTCTATTTGATTGTAAAAAGCTCAGAAGTATTCCAAGCAGCATCAGTAATATGAGATCTCATAATAAACTTATTCTCCGTGGCTGCTCAAAGCTTGTAAATTTTTTGGACATCCCAAGAAAAATGGAGAATTTGAGGATTCTTAAGTTGGATGGAACTGGTATTAGGCAATTACCACCATCCATTATATAATTAAATAACCTTTGAGTTTTAGGTCTCAATTATTGTAAAGAACCATCTTCTAAGACACGAAATTCGTCGACCTTGTCTTCTTTATTGTCAAAGAGAAATCCATCAACTAATATACAACTGGATTCTATCATGGTCTTGTTAAATTTAAGAGAACTGAATCTCAGTGACTGCAATATATTGGAGGGAATGGTTCTTGATCTTGGCTGCTTGCCCTCATTGGTAAATGTTGATCTAAGTAGAAACAATTTTGTTACTCTACCGGAATGCATCATTCGACTTACTCAACTTCACAGCCTTAATCTTGAGTATTCCACAAGGCTTCGAGCATTGCCAACACTCCCACCAAGCATAGGTGAAATATATGCACACAGTTTCACTTTACTGGAAACATTTTCAATACCACCAAGTATGGGATGTCCAGATGATAGGCGATTCATATTTACTAGTTGCCACAAACTTGTTGAGAAACAAGGGAGCGGCGTGGGAAATGTATTAGCGGAAAGTCTGATTCAGGTCTCTCTCTCTCTCACACACTTATTTTTATGGTAGAAAATGTTTACATGACGTCTGGAAGAAACTTGCTAGCATAGTTATATTATTTACATATTGAACTTGGTATTACAGCACTTCCTATTATGTTGGTGTTCATATATTGTGACGTAGAATTATTTGCAAATTTACGGTGCTTAAAGTTGTTATATATCTCAATGTTATGTTTCCGAATTTTAATGTAAAGCAGAAGGCAGAACAGTATTTAAAGCTACTGGACCATCCCAAGTTCAATAGCAGTTGGTTGTCGATGTCCAAAAAATGTGAGCTCGGCCATATTTGATCGCGGTGAGATGAACAAAACTCATTGCTTTGTGAAGGCCTGAGCTGATTTCAACTTGAAGTCATCAAGGCCTTCGAAAACTCATTTTTAATTTTTTTTGTTTTGGTTATATTTAGAGTTAGGAAACTCCAAATTAGATTCCGTCAATTAGGGATCTTCCTAATTTAATATATTACCCGAGTCATAGATAATATTGATTTTGCCCCATACATAGAAATTTTTGGATTTCTTGGAGTTTTATTGATCTTTTCTCTAAGCGAAGAGGCCCTAATCATATAATAAAAGAACAAGAAAGAACCGCAAGCAGTGGCTTAGATGCGATCATTCTATGTTTTAATGCAATTGAAATTGAATTTCTGTGTGTGTGTTCGTTGTTCTAATAACGGTGGTTTTTATTTTTCTTGATTTTTTTTTCTAGGTTGACTTAGGATTCAATTAGGTATTATGAAGAAACATTTCCCTGTAAGAATCATGCCATCTACCTACCATAATAAAAGACCATAGGATGAATGCCCATAATCTCGACTTTAAGTTAATCAATACTCGGAATAGATTCCTTTCATAATTGTTGTTCAGCTTAAGAATATGTAACTCAAAATTATCCTAAGGGGATGGCAGAGAATCCCACTGAATGGGAAAACCTAGTATCTATACAAGATATGATGGAATCAATTAAGGAAATGTGATGTAAGGGACAGAAGATATTATAATAAACTACACACCAAGAACATTTAAATTGGGCTTTCTTATACTGATTCATTCTCCAAATAGTAACGACTACTA
This sequence comes from Sambucus nigra, assembly GCA_949130495.1. Taxonomy (NCBI): domain Eukaryota; kingdom Viridiplantae; phylum Streptophyta; class Magnoliopsida; order Dipsacales; family Adoxaceae; genus Sambucus; species Sambucus nigra. The sequence continues at coordinate 503,544,246 of OX422221.1, read as the reverse complement.
CTAGTGAGTACAATACAAGGGATAGTCCCTCTTATAGGTGCAAGGGTGTTCTAGGCTTGGTGTTGTCACGGGGACGGGGCATCACGCGTAACATAACTAAATCTCTATATTCAAAATGTTAAAATAGTGGGAAGTAGGGAAATGATCCTCGATACTCACGTGTTACATATATATTCAGAAGATATCAATATTGTACAATTATGATACATATAGAAGGCTTATTGAACTTTTTTTTTGTCAATTTAGTCATTGGACAATTTTTTTTCATCAGAAACAACATTGAACTTTTTATGGAAATTTCATTTTACTCCTAATAAGACTTTTAGCGACACTTAGTTTCGACTTTACTGACACTTTTAAGTTAAAATGATATGCAAAAAAAAGTTTAGTGGTGTTAATGGAAATAAGAGGTCGATGACTAAATTGAAAAACGTGTGAAGTTCAGTGTTTTTGTTTTCTTTACAATTTATATGTTTAATAAAAGCTTTTCCTGTTCTTATGAAATTACTCGTTCTGTTAGTTGTACAATTGAGATTCTTCCCGATTCGTGGTAGCTATTTTTTCCTTCTTTATCACGTTGCTCAAATGTTGGGAATTGTAGATCCATTGCCAACAGTGTAATCATTTACGAAATAACACGATAGAAAATATAAAAAAATTCACAAATATCATTTTGGTAATGAAGGTTAACCATCAATATACACGGGCTAAGATTTTTGACTTATATACAAATCTTTAAAGATAATTTGATAATTTATATGGAACAGGGACTTGGTAATATTGTCATTCCTGGAAGTGTCATTCCCCATTGGTTCAACCATCAGAACAACGATTCATCCGTATCTTTGAGGGCAAATCGACATTCATGTAGTAAGCTCAAAGGGATTCTTTTGTGTGGAGTATTGATATCTGACGATTATGGTGGGTTTCCTAATGAAATATGTCGTAATCTCAAAGTCAATTTTAACGAGCACTCTTACTCTATAAATATTTTTAGTCCATGGGAAACTGAGGAAAGGCGCATTGTGTCGGACCACTTGTTCATTGTCCATATAACACGCGGGAAATATGAGTTTGAGAGCTCCTCCAATGATTCTACTGATTGGCACGGACCAGTGCTTGAACCATGGCACACTTCACTTTGGATCGGACCATGGGTTGGACCTGTTAAGAATTTAATGTACGCTGTTGAACAAAATCGTGATCCCGGACTAATACTTTATGATTGGTGTGACATTGAAGCCTCATTTAGTGCTATAGGGAATGGCTTACAAGATGAAATCAAGAAGTGTGGGATTCATCTACTATTAGAGAATGGTGAGAAAGACACTTGACTTTGTGAAGCTGATGATTACTACGACTTCAAGGAGGGCCCTGGTCAACGTACCCTGCTCGAACGAGCACCAGGGAATATGTTACTTCAAAGTTTGAAGAAGCTACCTTCCTATTATTTGGTATTTTTCTTCTTGTTTTTATTTTGGATTATCTTCTGAACTGCTGGTCCTCCCCACCTTGTAACTTCTGCCTCTTTATATTAATACAATCCTGTGTCTGATTTTTTTTTATTTGGTTCGTTTCTAGTATATGACATTTTGCAGATGGACGAATGATAATAATAATTTTTCCCGCAGTACATGTTCAAACTTCAATTTAAATAAACGGTTATGCTCATTGATTTTTCTAGATGATTTTTTTTCTTTTATCCCCTCCCCCCACTTGAGTTCTCAAGGTCATATTATATTTAATTAAATGAAAATAAGGTACATTAGGATCCCCAAGATGACAAAAAGCCTATATAAGGCACGAACCTTATAACATTGCCATGAAGCCATCTTATGAGTATCACACCTCCACAACACATAATTGTGCTAGGTATTGCAAATTAAAGGTTATATAATATGTGAAAAGGGTTTCCTGACTTGTGTATCTTGTCAATTATTGTATTTAGAGTTTGGTACTTGCGTAATTTGTTTGACTTTTGGTACTTTATCGTTGCTGAATGTAAATATTGTTTTGTCCTTGTCTATAATTTTTTTCGACTTTGGTACATTAAGCAGTGAAACTTGTGTTCGCCGATGAAAAAAGTACGAAAGTCTAAAAAACAATTATGGAAGTTCCAAAGTCTAAATACAACCACTATTGAGGTACCTAAGTCAAAATCACCATATCTGATATATTGGGATTTAATTTTCCATCCCTTGTTCGGTGTTCTTTTACTAATATTGAATTCTACGAATGTATTATTAGGATATCTAATTCTATGTAATGTACTATTATGATACACATTAAATTCTATGTAAATATTATGAGGACACACATTAGCAGATTTACTGGAGACTGCTAAAAGTGTTAACACGTGTTCGCAAGGTTCTGAACGTCTTCTGAATGAGCTACGGTTGCTTCATTGGAATTCAGATGTGTTCCTGCCACAAGATGTATGGAAGTGAAAAATGTGTGATGTTTTGATCTATCCCAGCTGAGGGCAAATATTGAAAGTTGGGATTTATATCTCATGTCCAAAATTACCCTCACCACTCCCATTGCAAGTACGTGTGTAGAGGATGGTTGGGTTGTGAGTACTAATATGGCAGTACGTAGGATCTATTACTGTTAGACATCAACTGCCTTCTACATTTTACTGTACTGACTCTCCCTTTGCCTCTATCTACACATCAGACTAAGATTCTCTCTCTCTCTCTCTCTCGTGGTCCGTCTTCGCTCAATCTGTGGTGCCGTAGTGACGAGTATCCACTCTTACTTTTGTGTAGTTTTATATATGTGATATTTTGCAGATATTTAGATTAGATTAGGACAGATATTTGGTTATGTGTAGTTCTTCTCTTTCAACACTCTCACAGCCACCACCAGCAACCACCTGGCCAAAGATTACACCAAATAGCATTGTATGTGTTCTCTCTCATGTTTTTCTTGTGTGCGATTTTGGGTTTGGGGTTTTTTGTGTTTCATGCCGACCCCAAATAACTGGGAAATGGCTTTGTTGAGTGAGTTGGGTTTTGTGTTTAAAAAATGAGCTATATGGTTTTAATATTAGGTAATTTAGGATTGAAAATAGAGTTTTTGGTTTTCAATATGGGTTATTTTGGTTTTAAAACCAAGCTTTTCTAATCAAGAAGCGTTATTTAACATTAGTTATGAATGAGAAAAAATATAAGAAAGAAAGTTGGATAAGTTGCGGAGCCAGGTTATATTTTTGGGTGGAGCACTTGGAGAACTTGGGGGTGTAGAGTTTTGTGTACATGTTGGGGGGTTTTGGGGGTGGGGGTGTGTGTGTGTGTGTGTGTGGTGGTGGGGGGAAGATAGGAGAGGCAATTGTTTTGGGTGTTTGTTCATGAATCCTTCATATTTATTCAAGCAAAGTATGGGATTTTTATGCAATTATACATTCCAAAATTAAGAAATATAAATTCATACTGTCAAAATTTAATTAAGTTAAATATGAGATTCAAGAAAGTCGGACCAACATTATGAGTTCTGAGGAGGGGCGGTTGCTGGCTTCACGTTATTTGCCCGCCAGATTTTCCACTTCGTGCACAGAGAGAGAGAGAGAGAGAGAGAGAGAGAGAGAGAGAGAGAGAGGTTTTGATGTTATTGTTTTGGTTAGAAAGTAACAAAAATTTTGAGTAACTATAATTTTTACCCTAAAGTTATTTAATAATTCAATTTTCTCTTTACATGTAATTTTTTCCCCAAAAATCTGGGTGGGGCTCTTGCTCACGCCAACACCAACGTGGCTCCGCCACAGGTTGAATCAATGGCTATTCTTTTCCCAATCCAAGTGAGAGACAATTGTTAGTTTTTGATTTATTTTAGAATAATTCATATAATTTTTTATGCTAATCTGAATCACTTGTTCCTGGGAAGCACATACGTTAAATTTCTCTAACTAAAAATAAATTTTGCAGGTTTTGAACATTGCATATTGTTATATAAAAAATACATTATGTTTTTTGACACCTCAATTGGGTCATGCCTGGTAGGAGTAGGTTGCATATACATTATGATGTCTTAAAACTCTTCTCATAAAATACCGTCCTTTTTATTCTATAGTGGGTTCGAGCTATATGCGATGCAAAAATCCAAAAAAGAAGAAAAAGGCAAAAGACATTGAATTCAAGGTTCATAATCATAATAAGATTACCATACTTTACAGCTTTATATTTCACAACTTATACAATTTGGATTCTTTACTTGAAACAACTTTGATTCTCTTGCCTTAGTTGAGTATACTTGATATGATCTTGGAATAAAATATTATTTCAGAGTTTAGTTGGGAAGAAGATGGCGTGACTCATCAAACTGGCAGACTTACCAAGAATTTATGAGATATGAATTTTTTTACTTAACATAGCCATTATGTACGCACAAAGTTTTTTAGATATTACTTTTTTTTTCTTTTTCCGTAAAGCTAGAGTAAGCAGTAGTTGGTGGTGGTTTTGATTTCTAGAATTGTAGAAATGGTGGTGTTTCAGACTTCTGGTATTTCTCAGGTTTGCTGCAGATAGTGGTATGATGGGTGGTTGTGAAGTTTGGGTACTTAGGGTTTTGTATATCCATTTTAATAGGGTTTCATTAGAGACGAGATAGTGTATTGTTTTTTTAATGATAATTGATTTCATATTAATTGTTGAATATGTTGATTTTGATTATCGTTTGTGTTTGGTTTGATGATTGATGGGTTACTTATTTTCTTTTGAATAATATTGGCAGTCCAGATAGGTGTTTATGGTTTCTATGTCCAAGTTACTTTGTTAACTATCCATTTTGAAATTAACTTGTCAATTTTTGTTGAGCATGATTTGGGTTCTTCATTTAAAAATTATTAAACATCTCGGTTTCTAACCATTGATCCTTATTAGATTTTACTTAGGAGACTTGCAATTCATCTGTTCCGTTTTGGGAATGAATTGAAAAACGATGGATCTCACTAAAATGTTTTCACCTCATTTTGCATACTGTATAAAAAGATTCGATATAGATATCTTTCTTAGGAATTTGATATGTATTTCACAGTGTAATATGGTGTTTCTACAATTTGAGTCTACTATGGGATTAGAAATTCAAATTCCTTTATAATAGAATTTCGATCATATAGTCGATTATAACAATTTCCCGTGCATCGCACTGGTTACAACTAGTATTTATATATGTTCATGTATTAAATATAGTGTCATATTGATGGAAATATCTCGAGTTTTTCATTCTTTTTGGGTGCCTAAAATTTGAAAAATTCACAGAAATTCGTTATATAGAACATATTGTGAAAGTCTACTTGGAAGTAGCTGCTTTAAAAGAGCTACCCTTACATATTAAAAGCCTAAACAACCTTGTTCGGATAAATTAAAAGGATCTGCCTAATCTTACGCATTTTCTAAATATAATTTGTATGTTTAACTGTCTGAAAGCACTTATTCTCTCTGGCTTCTCAAAATTTGTCGATTTGTGGTGGCTATTTTTGCCTTCTTAATGTTATATAAATGTATGGAATTGTGGATAAATTTGTCTATAGGTATATGTACATAACATAATTGGACTGAAAGTATAATTTTTTTTTCAAAAATCATTCTAATTATTAAAGTTAACCATAAATATGTGTGGTTTGAGATTTTTGACCCACTACAATATATACTACTCTCTTGCGCTAATTTGATAATTTCATTTGAACCTTCAGAACAACAGGAAAAGTTTTATTATTCCTCGAAGTAAGATTCTTAATTGGTTATGGATGGTAGAACCAATTGGGAAATATGTATAGGTTGTTACGGTCTAGTCCTTTGACTAAAAATTTTGGACAAAAAAATCGGTCAAACAAATTTTAAACTATTAGGTCCAACATATAAGTAACGACAATCTAAAAAATTGATAACCTAATTGGCTATTGGAGGTTTCTCTGTAACTAACTACTATTCTCCGAAATCGAAAATAACATCAATCTTGCTGCTTTTTTCATCTGTCCAATAATCGATTACAGCGTTCTTAACCGATTCTACCGTATCACTTGACTCTATCATTTGTAAGTTTATCTTTATCAGCAATTATTTTTTCTATTTTCGATCTATTACAATAGGTCAATGTGCTTTGTTTTGATTAATGAACTCATTGTAATTTCATAATTCATGTGATCGAATAACTTTTTATATGTATTTATATGAATATGTTTTGATTTTGTGTTTTTTATGTATTTATATCTTGATTCTATCATATATAAGTTTATATTTAACAATAATTGTTTTATATCTCGATCATATATAATAGTTTAATGTATGTATTTCATTTCGAGTTAATGACATCATTATAATTGTTAGTTGTATGTGCTAATGCTTCATACTAATTTTAAGAGTGCTTGATTTTGAGTTGGCATTGAATCACTTATGGATATGAGTCCGCGCCAGTGGAACTAACCAATTCAACATCAGTTTGTAAAGTACACGCACTGTTTATGAAGTAGACGTGATTATTTTTTTGAAAAAATGCGTGTACTTTATAGCTCCATGTTTGGTTTATAAACAATGCTTGTAATTTACTCTTAATTCTATATAAACATTTTGATATTTCATGCATTAAATTACTACTATTCTTCTGCTATTACACACATTTACACACATTTTTAGAATTTTTGACCTTGAAGTAAATGATTTTCGTCTCTCTTTTACTGTAGGACATTATGGTAAGTAGTATAATAGCAATGTGTTGTTATTTGGATAATATGGCTTGTATTGAAATATTTGAAGATAGCTCATTAGATTTCATATGCAATGAGTTTTGTATTAGGTTTACAAATTTGAGAACTGAAAGTTTTTCATTGAGGTATTCATTTGGTGATGAATGTCGATTCATGTTGGTTTGTGACAACGATGTTCGTTGTATGTTGCAGTCCCAATTGATTGTGAAAGCTGATTTCATTTGGATATATGTCATTGATTCATTAACATTGCACAGTAATACATGTTATGAACATGTTGAATGCTCTAATCGAATTTGTGAAGGGGTTTAATGCAGTAATACAAGTTTTGTGAGGGTGAAAATGGTGATACAAATACACAGAGGTTAGAGTATTTATTATCAGGCACTGCAAATGATTTTAATAGTGGCATTGAAAATGACTTTTATCTTCACTACACCAAATCTGCCGAATTATCACGATCATTGACCTTGACAACTTCACCTTGTCAAGGTCAATGACCGTGACAATTCTGGGGGTGATAAATTTTTTTGTCACGGACTTGTCACGGTCATTGACGGTGACAAGTTCGTTAGAATTGTCACAGTCATGTCACGGGCCTTGACCGTGACAAGTTTTGTCACGACTTGTCATGATTTAAGGCCGTGACAAATCCTTGACAGTGTTAAAAAAATTGTCACGGTCAACGACTGTGATAAGTCTGTGACAACTTCCTTTGTCAAGGACTTGTCACGGTCAATGATCGTGATAATTCTGGACATAATTAAAACAAAATCTGCTGGGCAGTATGGCCACTGCCACTGCCCAACAGTATATATGTACCTGTTATAGAAACGTTGTACCTATTCAAACATTATATATCTAGATAAAATAGAGATAATGCAAATATACATTCAAAATAGAAACAATCCCGTACCTGTTCAAAACTTTGGCATTCTCCACAAAGTACCTCAACTGTTCAACTCCATTGTTCGACCCCAATCCTGTAATTTCAATTGTCTTTAGGTGTCATCTCAAACAATCAGGTACATACCATTCCAACCACGATGTCCCGATTTGTTTACAACAAAATGAAAAACCCTAATAGAAGAAGAAACACCATCACCATCAATTATCTCAAATCTACAAACTATTTAGCTGGAAGTGATGTTATGAACCCTTGACGTACCTCAAAGATAAGAACCTCTAGAAGATGACAACTTTTGAGAAAATCCAGCACCAATTTCCAGTTCCAGTTCCACTATAAGAATTAGCCACTGCAAGACACTGCACAAGAGTGTAGTGCCACCCAACAAGTAAATATTCATAAAAATAGAAATCGAAATTTAAATTTAAATATTCATATAAATATAAATATAAATACATTACCTGTAGTGCCACCCAAACAACTAACTTGAGCTCATATGGCACCTCCTTCCAATTAATGTACCCCGAGCAATCGTGTCAAATATAATTCCCTTCATATCTGAACACTAAGAAATGCAATAATCCTATGGAGTTATGCTCTGCAAATTCCTTCCAACCGTTGTGTAGCCAAACATCACGAGTTGAAGTTGTCAATTCCACTTTCCATATTTTCCCATGTGTTGCTAGAGGTTCCAAGTGGTGGGGTATGGAAAGTGTAATTGACAACTTCAACTGGTGATGTTTGGCTACACAATGGTTGGAAGGAATTTGCCGAGCATCACTCCATAGGATTATGGCATTTCTTAGGGTTCGGATATAAAGGATATACGAAGAGATTCAGTATCCTCTCCACAAATTGGACACCCCAAATAACTATGTACTAATCACCTATTAAAGGTAAGAAGCGTATATTCATGGATTAGTATAAACAAAACTTAAATTTGAAATTCAAATTCAAATTCAATTTATAATAGAAAATTCCTCCAAAAGTAACAACTTTAAGGCACTAAGAATATTATACAGAAATTATGCACTCCCAAACTGTCCAAACGCATTGGAATATTTCGGTACAAATTGGAATATTTATTACAAATTGAAAAATTATTTAAAATTAGGGTTATCATAAAAAATGGATTGATATTCGGTAGAAGAAGCCAAGTCATCGACACTACTATTTAGACCTTTTGGTGCATGTTGGACAATTGACCACGACTCGTTGTTGATATACTCCGAGTAAAACACTTGTTTAACCTTTTGAAATGCACAAACAAATGGCTCATCACTCAAGTGGTCGTTGCTCTTCAACTTGGACAAGTCAACCATGATCAAATTGGTGACAGGACCAACTTTACAAGCATTTTTATCCTCAACTCTTACCCAGTCACAGTAAAATACAACCTCTTCGAAGCTTATATAATCCAATTCAAATATATTTCGGATTACACCATAGTAAGTCATTTCAGCTTCAACGAGGTTTTTATCTTTTGCGCTCGCTCGAAAGAAAGTAAGAGCCTTGTATGAAATGCCCGAGTTCTGTACATTTGTACTTTCATCGTACACTTTAGCGCCGAAAATGTAACCGTTCAATCGATACTTTTTGTACTCTTGTGCAACGAACAAGGGTTCAGTGGCTAGACGAGCAAGCCTTGATGTCGCATTACCCGTCTTTAAGAGCTGAGAATATAGATAAATTAATTATATTAGTTGTAAAATTTTAGTGTAATGTAATGTTATATAACAACCATTTTCATTATAATTACCTCTTGTGTCAACCACAACCTAAATTCGCTGTCTGATTGTACCATTGTTTTTCGTCTTTTATTGTTCTCACAGGCTTCATATTTTCTGCATATTACAATCAGATAACCATGTTCAACCCCTCCCAATAAAAAATTGAAATCTTTCTCAGATCTGAAACTATGAGCCGGGGGTAAAAACCTACTTTGGCAATGGTATACATTTTTTGAGCTAAAGGATAGACAAAGAGATTCAGTCTCCTCTCCACAAATAGGATACCCCAAATAACCATGTACTACACAACCGGATAATGTCCTATAAACTGAAAAATCATGAATTGCCCACATCAACATAGCTTTCAGCATAAACTCTTCTTTTCTAAAAGAGTCAAATGATTGCACACCCTCTTCCCACAACTCATTTAATTCGTCTACCAAAGGAGACAGGTAGACGTCGATGTCATCACTTGGTGCCTTTGGCCCAGGTATCAACAAAGCCATCATTGAAAATTCAGGTCTCATACACTGTGAAGGAGGGAGGTTAAGTGGGGCTAGGATCACTGGCCATACACTCTGATTGGTTCTTAGATTTCCAAATGGATTGAAACCATCTGTTGATATAGCCAAACGAATGTTGCGTTGTTATCGAGAAAAATCAGGATACTCATAATTCATCCTCCTCGAGGCAGTAGAATCAATAGGATGACGCATGATATTACCCCCTACTTCTGCCCTAGCATGCCAAGTCATTGCCTCTGCTATCCATGGTACTGTGAAAAATATCTTTAATCTAGGCCCAACGGGAAAATATTTCAATACTTTTTGAGGCACTTTTGAGCTTGTGCCTTCCTTACTAGAAGATTGGACATATCTAGGTTCACTGCATACCGGACAACGATCGATATTTTCATACTCCTTTCGGTATAGTATGCAGTCATACGCACAAGCATGAATCTATTTATAATTCATTCCCAAACCTTTCAAACTGTTCTTCATTACATGATAGCTATTTGGAAGTGTATTCTCCTTGGGTAATAAGCCCTTCACCCATTTCAGAATTCTTGTCACTCTACTGCCAGACAAATCGTACTGTGCCTTCAAACTGTGCAAACCAACCATGGCATGTAAAGTTGTTTGATCTTTCTCACAGCCAGAGTATAACGGTTGGGTCGCCTTAAATTTTAAACTTTTGTAGTCATCGTCAAGTTTTATCGTGATATCTTCACGAGCACTTAAACCTTCTACATCATCAGTAACCTCATTCTCCTCTGCTTTATAATCTCTGTATGCATCATCAACTAAATCCTCTAACATATTATGATCTACGTCATCCCCTTCTACATCTATCCTACTTGTTGATGGTTGTTGTGAAGGTTGGTCGGGTACAAAAGGAACTTTCAATTCACCGTGAAAACTCCAAAATCGATAACTATCTTGCATACCTGATCTTAAGAAATGTAGTTCAACTGTTTTCCACTCAAACACCTTAGCATTCTTACACCTAGCACAGGGAAACGGAAACCCTTCATCATTATGACATCTCTTTGCATATTTCATAAATTCATCCGCACCTCTGCGAAACACATCCCCCATTCTATTTGTCTCACCCATCCACTCTTTGTATTTTGGATATCCCATCACAGCTACCACAACTAATCACCTATTAAAGGTCCGAAGCGTATATTCATGGATTAGTATAAGAAAAACTTTGATTTATAGTATGTTTCATTTAATTATGTCTTATTTATATTCAAATTCAATTTATAATAGAAATTTCTATTTCCTCCATCTCCTATAAAGGTTGAGTGGTCCTATCCCATTCAAGACCTCATTTTTCTGTAATATACTTAACAGCTCATGCACATTGTTACAATTTGAAAAAAATTTGGCAGCATATCCCCGTAGTTCTCCAAGTACACGACGTAGATTGGCAAGTGTGAGTGTTATTTCAATTGATCAATTGAAATAACAGTCACACTTGTCAATCTAGTATGTACCCAGAGAATATTAGGATGCGACTGTAGAACTTCCTCCAAAAGTAACAACTTTAAGCCACTAAGAATATTATACATAAATTATGCAGTCTCAGGCTGTCCAAACGGGACAAATCGAGAGATCTCATTACAGGGGTAATGACTATCGAACGGGTCTAAGGGATATTGAATGCGTACGCATAAGAACTAGAAGGCTAGTATCTATGCGCACTATATGTAATTTCAAGTATGTTTCATTTAATTACCATACTATATATATATATTGTTCGATATACAAAGTAATTTTCAAAAAATGTTGAAAACTCCCACCCCCATATGGACAAATCCAGTGGTAATGCCACTTTTAAAATTAACCAACCCAACATCGATCCACTATAATCCAACAACAATGTCAACAACAAATATGTATCCTGTACTCCTTCTAATTCGTCTACTCAATTTATTATTTTCATCAATTAAACTAACAATTAAAGTGTACAATTATTAATTTACTAATTTACAATGAGGGGCAATACTACTTTCATAATTAATCATATATTAATTCACTAATTTACAATGAGGAACAATCAATCAATTCGTTTACAAGGGACATTACGCACAAACATGCACACTACACACACATATACACACACGCGCACAAACACACACGCGCAGCCCCCCACCCCCACCCATCCCTGCCCCCTCCCCCCCCACCCATCCCTGCCCCACCCCCTCCTCCCCCCACCCACCACACACATGCACACGCACCGACACCACACACACACACAAACATCCCCCCTACCCTACCCCACCCCTACCCCCACCCGCACCCCCACCCACCATACATGCACACACACACACACACACACATGCACAACCCCCTCACCCTGCCCCTACCCCCTCCCTCCCCCCCCCCCCCCACCACACACGTACACACACACATACACACATTTATACACACACACACACACATATATATATATATATATAAATGGAAGAGAGAGAGAGAGAGAGAGAGAGAGAGAGAGAGAGAGAGAGAGAGAGAGAAAGTAACCTGAAAGTGGAGAGAGAGAAAAAAGGAGGGAATAACGGCGGGAGAAAAAAGAAGGGGAAAGGGTTTTTTTACTGCGACATTTGTCACGGTCATGTCACGGTCTTTGACCGTGACAACATTATAAGTATTGTCACGGTTAATGACCGTGACAATCCTTTGTCACGGCCTTGTCATGGTCATTGACCGTGATAAAAAACACGTGTTTTTTTGTCACGGTCAATGACCGTGACAAGGCTAAGCGCTGGAAGGGTGCCAATTTACCCATTTTGGTGTAGTCCTTGGAGGTGTGGAGCGAAGTAAGTCGAAAGTCTATCTTTCCAATGATTGGAAGACATATATAAGTCATGGGTAGTAGTGTTTTGAAGGAGGTGTAGTGAAATTTCGGGATAAATTGCAAAAGTATGCCGTTGAGGTTGGGTTCAAGTATGTGTATTTGAAGAATGATAAAACTTGAGTGACGGTTGAATGCCCTAAAAAGACTACTGAGAATTTCATGTGGAGAATTCATGATTCATTATCTATAATAAATGGATACTTTTGCATACGAAGTTTGAATAATGAGCATACATGTAGAGGTGTCTTTCGTAGTCCATCAGCCAAAATGATAGCCTCTAAGTTGGTTTCAACATTAGTAGCCGATGATCTTAGAGACAACCCAATATTGAGACCAATTGATGTAGTTAGAGATATGAAGAAGAATTATGGTCTCGATATAGCCTATCAACATGCATGGCGTGCGAAAGAGATGGCTGCTATTGTTGATATACATGGTGATGAAAAGATTTCTTATATATTAATGAATAATTATCGTGACCTTCTATTGCAATATAATCCTGGGTCACATTGAATCCTTGACGTGGAACATGAGAGTAAAAAATTCAAGACAGTATTTGTAATATTTAAAGGATATATTTATTGATTTCAATACTGCAAACCTGTTTTATTTCTTGACGGTGCCTGTTTGAAGAGCCATTACCCCGGAACAATATTGTCAGCAACTGCAAGGAATGGGAACAATGGTAAATTAATTATAAATATTTTATTTTGTGTATTGCATTCACATTTTGTTTGTTCCATTGCAGATCATCAAAATACAAGCATAAAAATATTAAGTACCTTTGAATATCTTTTTTTAGTTCACGTGTACTTTACATTTTTATGCGTGCATTTTGATGATATGTTTTGTTATGTTGAATACAAACTAAAGTACATGCATAATACATGTAAAGTACACGTGAATATTTTTGTTAATTGCGTGTACTTTGATGATATGTGTTGTTATTTAGAAATAGAGCCAAGTACACGCTAAAAATGTAAAGTACCTTTGAATGTCTTTCTTTAGTTCACGTGTACTTTACATTTTTATGCGTACATTTTGATGATATGTCTTGTTATGTTGAATAAAAACTAAAGTACATGCATAATACATGTAAAGTATACGTGAATATTTCTGTTAATTGCGTGTACTTTGATGATATGTGTTGTTATTTAGAAATAAAGCCAAGTACACGCTAAAAATGTAAAGTACCTTTGAATGTCTTTGTTTAGTTCACATGTACTTTACATTTTATGCGTGTACTTTGATGGTAGTGTTGTTATTTGAAACCAATTCAAAGTACAAGTAACAGATTGTAAAGTAAACGTGCATGTCTTTATATCTTGATCACGTGTACTGTACATTTTTATATTTTGTCTTGTTATTTACAAATAATGCAAAGTAAACACATAATATATTTCCCATGTGTTTTAAGGTCTGCGCCAGAAGCATCAATTTAAGATGTGTTCTACATGGATATGTTAAACGGAAGATAACTTGATGTTGTTTCTTGTTAATTTTCATAGTGTAGTAGTTGAGAAATATCGAAACATAACGTTTATATCTGATCGAAACAATGGATTAATTGAAGTTGTTTCGAGGGTCTTCCCGATGTTTGCACATTCCTACTATATACATCATTTACAAAGGAATATAAAGAAGAAAATTCTTGGGAATTATGGTGGATTTCGAAAGAAATTTTTTAATGATTTTTTGTCTTGTGCATATGCTGTCTCAGTAGATGAATTTCACAAGAATATTGAAGCATTGAAAATGGAAGGAGGAGCTGCTGTTGCTGATTTCATTGAGAGGTTGCCTCCTGAAAATTGGTCATGTGAATATTTTCCTAGTAAACGGTATGGTGACATGGCATCTAGTGTTGCAGAGTCATTCAATTCATGGATATTGGAGGAAAGGCATTTACCAATAATGAATATGCTCGATAAATTGTGATTGAAGATTATGAATTTCAATGCAAACAAACTTGTTGAGTCCGACACTTGGACAAATAAGCTATGTCCTTTTTTTTAAAAGTTACTGAATGAAAATTGGAATAAAAGCCGACATTGGACAGTTAGTCGCTCAAGTCAAAACGTATTTGAAGTTCATTTAGATGTGCGAGCAACAGTTGACTTAGAAGAAAAAATTTGTTCTTGTAAGAGTTGGCAGATAAGACGTTTTCCATGTTCTCGTACTGTTTCTGTTGTACGGAGTATATGGATTAGTATTTATGATTATATTAAGGAGTACTATAAGGTATCTTTCTACAGAAAATCATACTCGATACCTCTAGTTCCTCTTCCTAATTTAATTTCCTTAAATATTCCTATACCTGAAAATCCATATGTCCTTCCACCAATGACTAAGAGATTGACAAGTAGGCCAAGAAATAAGAGAATAAATTCTTTTGGTGAGATCACAGTTAGGGAAGTTACTTGCTCGAGGTGTAGGCAAATGGGTCATTACAGGTCTATATGTAAAGAACCCATTTGATTACGTTTAAAATTGTTTAATTCATTCATTTTAACCATTTGATTGAATATATTATTTAATAACCCATTTGTTTTGAATAAATGAATGTAATTTTAGTTTTTAGTCTCTTTTTTTAGTTTATTTTTTGTGTACCAGTACACATATTTTTCATAAAATACACGTGATCATTTTTTCTAATGTTCAGGTGTACTTTATATTTTTACACGCATGTTTTTTTACAGTACATGCACATTGTAATGGCCAAAACTATTTTATCAATATGTGTACTTGATGAAATATGCGTGTACTTTATGAAGTACACGCATAATATATAAAGTACACGCATTTAGAAAACGGTTTAGTTATTTTGTTATAAGTCCTGTACTCCATGTTTTGAATGCCTCCGATCCCATCAATTGGTTTTTTAGTTTGCAGTCCCAGCGGTTGTGTTTCTATGGACATTTTGTAAAATTAACTCCTCCCCTTATTATGGATTAGCAGTTATTTCTAGTGAGCATGTTTATAGGAAATGGGACCAAAATAACTTAGGACTAGGTGTAAACCCGTGCGATGCGCGAGTTACGTGGTAAAACATTTTATAATATTATAAAGGATGTGTTTAGTCTTCTTTCATGGCTAATTTATCATTTTACTGTTGTTGGATCATGATTCATGTTTGTTCCGCATAATATGTGTGTAATAATCATGTTAACCTAAGATCCTAACGTTAAATGTATAATACATAACGTTTTGTATTAAAGAACAAATAACATGTAGAAAGCCCAACAATTAACATGTAGGGCTGTTGGAGTCCGACAATAGGGGTGGAGGTGGGGGTGGGGTGGCGGGAGGTGGGTAAATGAGTTTGTGTGTGACCTTTTTTGAATGTTTTTATGTGGTGAGGGACTTTTTGGAACAAAATAAAAACGGTTGAACTAAACCTGAAAAAATGCCCGATGGACTATTCGGTTTATGTCCCAAATTTAAATTAATGTAAATACTCAAAAAATAATGATAATAACCCAATTGGTTGTATGCACTTTTAAATAAGCATGAGCCTCCTTATGCAATCCAAAAGAGCTACAATATGTTCTATTTTTTTCATAAAATAAGTCATATTTGGTGCAATTGTGCCGAGAGCAATACAACTAACCACAAAATTAATTCTAACACCACACTTTAAAGTCCAAAATATTTTAACTTTTGAGTTTAGATTTACTTATGATTATAATTTTGTAAATTAGTTAATTTAATTTACATTTTCTTAATTAATTTAAAAATGGTCTAAACATTAAAAGACCCCCCCAAAAAAAAATGATTAATTAGACTTGGTCCCTCTGAACTTTGCTCCTATTGGCACTTCCCCCCATTCTTCCAATTTTTTTAAATACCGCCATATACATTGGAAACGGCTACAAATAGCCCCCCGCCGTCTAACTCCGTTAATTTTTTGCAGGAACCATTAAGCATGTGCATGGCACATGCCTGTAAGTAAGGGCATTCTGTCTAAACTTTATTATTTTTGGAAAAAAATCTTTAAATAATAAAAAAAATTAAAAATTAAGAAAATACAAAAAAATACACTAAAATACTTTTAAAATTATACTAAAATTCACTAAAATTCTGAAAAATAATTCTTGACTTTCCCCTAAAAAAATAATTACTGATTTCCACTAAAATTCTTAAAATACTAATAGTGATTAGAAAATACATTAAAATTCTAAAAAATACACTAAAAATACAAAAAAAAAAAAACAAAATGCAATAAAATTCTAAAAAATAATCATTGATTTTCACTAAAAAATAATTACAGATTTCAACTAAAATACTTAGAATACTAATATTTATTGAAAAATACACTAAAATTCTAAAAAATACACTATAAAATACACCAAAATAGAATAATATTCTAAAGATAAATTATTGATTTTCACTAAAAAAATAATTATTAATTTTCACTAAAATACTTAAAATATTAATATTTATTTGAACATACACTAAAATACACTAAAGTTCTAAAAAATAATTACCGATTTTCACTAAAAAAATATAATTACTGATTTCCACTAAAATACTTAAAAACTAATATTTATTTCCAAACAAATTTCTATTAAAAAGATAAAAAAATTAAAAATATGTAAAAATAAAAAAGATACACCAAATATTAAAAAATTGAAAAAAGATAGATAAAACAATGAAATAAATAAAATAGAAATTAATTACCAAAAAATACATTAAAAGTCTTAAAATTACCAAAAAATATAAAAAATATGATTTTTTTTAACAATAATTTCCCACAATAATTTATTATATGACTTCCAGTAATAATAAATTGTTTTAGAAATAAAAAATAATTTGCCACAAACAAAAAGTATTTCCAGCAAAAAAATAAATATTTTCAGAATGATAAATTATTTCCAGCATATAAATTCGAAATAAAAAATCATTTCGCTAAAATAATTAACTATTTCCATAAAATTATTCACACGCGTGATACACACGCACACACACACACACACACACACACACACATATATATATATATATATATATATATGTATATATATATATATATATGTATATATATATATATGTATATATATATATGTATATATATATATGTATATATATATATATATGTATATATATGTATGTATGTATATATATAAGAAGAAAAATAGATCTTCCACCCCCCAACCCCGCCCCTGCCACCCATCACCACCCCATCCCACCTCATGCCACCTAGAAGAAAAAAACAGATCTGCCACCCCCACCCCCACCCCACCCCTATCACCCAGAAGAAAAAAATACAGATCTGCCATGCCCCCCACTACCACCCCACCCCCTGCCACCACCCCCACTTATTAACCCACCAGCGATTAACCCTCACCCCACGTCCCAACCCCAGCCCAAGATTTACCCTGTGTCGCAGATATTAAAAATAGAGAGGCCTGATATGGCATAAAAAAATTTGCATAGCCCGACTAATATATACACAACTGGGAAAAGGAAATTGTGTTTTAGAGAGTGTCATGAAGAGAAGGAAAAGATTAGGATATAGAGGATTCTCACCCAAAAAAAAGGATACGGGCTTAAGAGCTGTTGAGATTAGAGACGGTTGTGATATGTACATAATATAAGAGAGAGGAGGATATGAAGGGTTAAGATGACACAAAAAGTCTCCACATCTTGAAACAGTAAAAATGTAAAGAGAAGGTTTAGAATAACTTTGGGGTAGGGGAAAAGCCATTCCGATGGAGAGTAAAGAGAAATGAAATGAAAGAGGAAAAATAAAATAGCCTTCCCTCACGTATGTTTGAAACTTCTCAAAGGCAGTTTCATATAAGGAAAGATTTTCCTCAATTTCCCTTATTTTTTTTGTTTCTTTCATCCTTCTCAAGAGTAGCTCGCAACTTTTCTGCTAGGACATTATGTAATCTTTACCCTAGATGTTATGGGTAGGAAATGAACAAATATTACTCTTTTATAGTAAAAGTTAAAGTTATTTATTTCTTTGACCAAAAGTAGTTGGGATAGTGAGTAGTTGAGCTTAATAAATTATTTTTGATTATTGTGTCTTGATAAATAATTATATATAGCAGTTTTCAATTAAAAAAAATATTACATTAACCAGTGCGTATACATTATTTATATTGCATGCACTTTATAAATAAATCGTATACTTTTGATTAAAATGCGTTTATATTGTTTAATTACATTTAATTTAAAGAATTCATGCATGTACTTAGTAAATATCACGTGTACTTTTGGTTAAAATGCATGTACTTTGTTTCATAATACTTACGTGCATTGTTTGTGTAGTTATCATTGTGTATACCTTATGTGGATTGTGGTCCGCGCCAGTGGAAATAAACCATTTTGGTGTAATAAATATTGTAAACAATAACCAATATAACACAAAGCAAATTACAAATATGGTATGTATTTGAATCAATTTATAAAAGTTGTTTCTCCTTTTGGGTGATGAAATATTTTGAAAAAAGAATTTCACTTAGTACATATGCTCCGTGTTTTAGCATGTCAAGGTCTTGAAAGGATTTTTGCATTTCCTTGTTTCTGCTAATTTGTTCAATGTAATAGATACAAAACACCCCGCAGTCAACCCTGAAATTAAAATAAAATAAATATACAAATTAATATGATGTGAATGAAATTTTTTGCAAATATAAAAATTAGTACTTTTTAGAAATGAAGTTTTTGCTTACCCATTATATTGCTTAGGGCATTCATAATCTCTTATTAGCTCAAATTTGAGATCACTTTCTAGCAAGAAATCTATTGTCATTTTTTCTTGCTATGTCAATGGACCATCATCCAATGTAAACTCAGTTGATGTACCTTCATTAAATGTTCTCTGAGTTTTGAAACCATTATTTTTCATTGTTTCTGCTTCAGTCTTCAATATGTACAGTGTTTTTTGGAAAACAGAAAACTGTTAAGAGGATAAATAGTGAGTTTATACAAATAAAAAAGTATATGTAGATTAAAGAGCGAAAAGTACACACATAATATTAAAGTACACATTCTTTGTATTTGTCCATTTCAGATGTATTTTAAAATATGATGCATGTATTTTGATTAAAGAGTGAAAAGTACACGCATAATATTAAAGTACACGTGCTTTTTATTTATCCATTTCACGTTTATTTTAAAATATAATGCGTGTACTTTGATAATCTGGGTGATTATGTGAAACTAATAAAAAGTACACGCGAATCATCTAGGTGATTAGGCTCTAACCATTTTTTTCGCATCATCCAAGGATGTTGTATTTTCTTGCTTGTAGTCCGATTGAAGGGAATCCATATGGACGACTTTCTTTTCTTCTTTGTATATCGCAAGTAATGTGAAATGTCCTATATTATGTCTTAGTACAATGAACAAATTATTACAAGTGCCTAAGTATTCAAATAAATCTCTGTATAACTCTCCTTTCTCATTGACTTCATTTTTGCTACAAGCTTCTATCTGGAAAAAATTAAAGACAATGTGTTAGTAAAAAAAATATGAAATTTTGATTCATAAATCTTTCGGTTTAATTTTACTTTCCCAACAATAATCAGAAAAAGTGTATTAGTGGGAGATCCCTTCCATTGACAATTTTAACCTAAATACTTCACTAAAGACGATTAGTATCTGTTTCACACAATATAAAATGGTGAGAAAATAGTAATGTTGAAATTTAATGAATGTCTAATATTTGGACTAAATACTTGGCTTGATATTTCTTGATTCTTGAGGACTTCAACAAAATCTTCCCATGGGACATACGAAACCAGCCCTTTAAAAATAAATTCTCTGCATTTTATATAAGCAATAACAATTGTATAATAATAATAACCTTATTCTTTTGCACCAAAAAAAATATAAATTAGTGAAGTGACAAATCATAAAACAATACACTTTACCTGGCTCAGCCTTTTGAATAAACTCTTCAATTTTATTATTCGCAGCTTCATTGAGATATTTGTATGCTTTGTCTGCTTCAAGCTTGAAGTGGGTTTCTTTAATTTGTTGAGCTATTGTTAGCTTTATGTTCTCAGCTTTGTCCCCTTCGGTTTTTTAATTGGGTTGTACTTCTCGATTTCTTTGTCATTTTTTCTTTTCTTCTGTCCTCTAGTAACATGCCCTTTTATTTTGGGTATTTCGGGGGTGCCGTGTACTATCTTTTCCTCTCCATTTGTTAATTGGATTCTCTTATACATCGAGGCTCGTTCAATCTTTAAGCTCAAAATTTCGTCAACGAGTTGTTTATTAGTGTTTTCCTAATATATTTAAACAAGGAATGTAAGATTGTAAGCATTTTTTGATAACAATGATTTAAGTTCTGCAAAAAAGCGTGTTTTTCACAAGATTTGTGTGTATTTTATTAAGTACACGCGTATACTTTATAAAATACATGCGTGTACTTTATAAAATTTAAACAAATATTATAAAATGCGTGTAATTTCATCAAAATTTGTGTTTATTTTATAAAGTACACGCATGTACTTTATAAAATAAATAATGCGTGTACTTAATAAAAACTTCTTGTACTTTATAGATACCTGTTCAGTTTTTTCAGCTCTGATTCTTCAATCATTTTCTTCAACTCTGAAATTTCGTCATTAAGGGATTTATTATTGCTTTCCTGATATATAAAAAGAATGTTAGATTATAAGTGCGTGTACTTCAGGAAAAAATAATTTTTGTACTAGTAGGATGTGAATATACAACAATAGAAATGTGTGTACTTTATGTCAAATGCGTGAACTCTGCATTATTTCCCAAGAATACCAAAGTACACGTGAAATTTTTTAAAATACACGTCAATGTAAAAATAATTCCACGTGTACTTTAGGGTAAAATGTGTGTACTTTATAAACTATAAGTGTACTTTATAAAATAACTGCTTGTACTCTATAGAATAATAATGTTTTCCATTTGAAAATTAATCAAAAGTACCTGTTGAGTTCTTTTCAATTCCGACTCCTCAAGATTCTACCTCAATGTCAACATCTCTATGTCACTATGTCTCAATTTTTGCAATATATCTTCATTCTTTTTTTTGAGATCTTCATTAGTCATATGCATTTGTTTGTTCCAAAACTCTTGATGATTCAACCTGTTTCTTCAATAATTCATCCAATTTTTCAATTATACCTGAGTCATTCATTGCGACTTGATCAAGATTTTCTTTCAAAGAATTGTTTCACTCAACAAGTTGGGGATTTTCTACCTCAAACTTATTTAGTAACTATTTTTCTTTCCAAAGTTGGAAATTTTCCACCTCCAACTTCTTGATTTCCTCTTATGTTTCCAAAAGTGCACCACTATCTACTTGCAACTGTACATTCATAATAGTAAGGTTGGCACTCTCTACCTCCAAAAAGGTCACCTTCTTTAGTGCACAATCAAGGTCTTCAGCTGCTTTAGATAGTTGGTTATTTTTTTTCAATAATTCCCCATTTAAGTAGCAATTTGTTCCTCCAAATTCAACTTCTCAGCCTTTTCAGCATCTGTTGGTTCAAAATTCCTACGATCCTTTGGTTAATCATTTTACTTTTTTTTCAAAGGACTCATAATGTTTTTAAGGGGAATATTCAAACCTGATGAAAGCTCATTCTCATTAAATTCTTCAGCAGTTTTTTCGACGATGAATCAGTATGTATAGGACTTCCTTTAGAAATGTTCAAAGAGTATCTGGTCCCTTCAAACTGAGCTTTACTTTCCACATAACTGCCCTTACTAGCTTGTTTATTTGAAGTCTCCTTCAAATTTGCTGAAGCGATATCATTCACAACAAACCAATCTTTAAAAGAAGACAAGCACCACCTAAGAAATTTTGGTGTATCCTCTTTCATATTTTCAACAGGAGGAATTATATCAAACTTCTCACATACCTAATACTGTGATCATGCAAAAAATAAAATGTTATGAATAATTGTATTGCCTAGTTATTCATAATTTAAAGTACACGTGATATTTATAAAGTACACGTGATGTTACATGTGTATTTTGTAAATATAACAAGTGTACTTTGAATGTACATCTGATATTTACAAAGTACACGTGTACTTTCTAAACATAAGTCAAAGTGTACTTTGTAAATATCACATGTACATTCAAAGTACACTTGTCATATTTACAAAGTACACGTGCACTTTGTAAAAATCATGTGTACTTTCAAAATACAGTTTTGATATTTATAAAGTACACGTATACTTTGTAAATATCACGTGTACTTTATAAACATCACATCTACTTTTAAAATACACGTGATATTTATAAATTACACGCGTGAATTGGTTTAAATATTTGTGGTACTTTGAAAGTACAAGTGATATTACAACCATGATAAATGTAATACTACTAAGGTTCATATGTATTTTATAAATATCATGTGTACTTTGTAAAAATCAGGTGTACTTTATAGTATATGTGATTTTTACAAAGTACATGTGTGAATTGGTTTGAATATTTTTAAATATCACAATGTTGTTTTGCTCACCAGTAGGGAAATGACACATCCAGTTGCTGAGCTAGGTTTTGAACTTGCTATTTTATCAAATGAATTTATGAGAAACTCATGCACAGTAGATTCCCAATCGTATCTATTCATTTCATCAATACTGTTGATGTATTTTGTCAAAAATTCTCCTAGCGTGAAGTTTGAGTTGGAGAAAAACAACATCGTTAAGAAGTGGAGACAAACACGTTTTACAATATCGGTAGTGCCCTCATCTGTGTCCATCTCGACCGATTTCTTCAAACCGTTCAATATTTTTGACTTTCCTATTTTACGAATGAAGTATCGGGTAACTAATCCAGGTTTTTGAGACGAAGTCAATCTCTTTTCAGTTCTATTGATTTTTTCCTCTCTACCATTGGTATGTCAAATATTTCACTTATATCTATTGTCCTTATTTCAATCCTACTTTTCATATGGAAACTTGCGGTTTCCTTGTTGTACAGCTTGATAATGGATAAAATATTTTTATCAGTCTTCTTGTGATCTGCTTCTACTACTTCCCCATTGTAGTAGGCATTAAAAAGCTCCAAGAATGAAGTTTTCTTAAGCAGTTAATACGCCTATCATTTATTTTCTCTTTAATATAACGATAATCATGAAAAAAAACTAACATTTGATCTATACTGGTCATTCTTCTTAGTAGCACGTGTAGATTCCAAAGTAACACTAGAACTAGAACTGGTTGAAGAACTTTCTTCAGAACTGCTCTTTTTGTTTTGCTTTCCTTTTCTTGCCTTCATCTTCATCCCTATTCTATCGATCTATAAAGAAAATTTAAATTACTAGCCTATAATGATAATTTACATGTACAAAAAATAAAATACATGCTAATTAGAATAACACATAGACTAAAATAATAAAATACAAGAGTATTTAACAAAAGTACATGCAATATTCTCATAAACAATTCATAAAAGTCTCAACAAAATACGTGCTAAAGGCGGTAACATATATCTTTCGTTTCATGGTCATACTTAATAGATATTGTTCGACAAGTCAAAAACCAAGATTATCTCTTCCTAACATATTCAGAAAAGAAGTGATACAATAGCTCCATGCTAAAAGTGCCAACGTTTTCAAAACCTCTTAAGCAATATTGCTTAATTAGTTTAGTTAAATCCTCCACTTTCAATTCAGTTACTTGAAGTTGTTGCACATCATAAGTGCATTTGATGTCTTCATATTAGTTGTAGAAACCAAGTAACCTTTTAGCTCTATCATTGATGCGAAGGAGAAAACAAATTGTAACAACCCGCCCTTTTGGAGACAATTAAATTCCATAATTAAGTATAATTTGGAATATGGAGAATTTCTCGAAATAGTAATTTTTAGGATTTTCGAGGATTTAATGATTTTCGAAGGGTGTTATAAATTATTTTGGGACTATATAGGTCGAAGTAATTTAATTATATGTCGCCGTGGAGTATAGCGACAAAAGAGGTAAGATTTTGAGTAGAAAACCCACATTCATTTATTTTGGGTTGGAATAGTGATTTGCGGTCAAGTACCTCGGATGGAAATTTCAACTGCGCCATGAGTCTCGGAATGTCCGAGATAGTCGGAAAAGAGTGTTCGATTGTCGAAATTAAGTTTCGGGTGATTTTAGAGGTAAAAGTAACTCGTAATTGGGTAAACGAGTCGTTTTTGGGTTTAAACCCTTTTTCTTTCTTTATAAAGAGGGAGAGAGGGAGAAAAGAGAAAGAAAAGAGAAAGAAAAGAGAGAAGAGAGAGAGGAAGGAGAAAAGAGGGGAGAAAAGGGAGATTCGGGACAAACTCCGTCGGATTCGACTCGAGGTCGTCGGATTTCATCCTCCAGGCAAGTGTTTACTTGCTTTATTTACTTTTGTGCATTAATCTCATATCATAGTTGGTAAAAATATGATTTTGGGGTTAGAACCCTTAAAATAAAATTGGGTAAAAGTTGATTATGAGTTTACATATTGATGTAGTGTAAACTCTTAATGATTTTTAGTGTTAAAACCATGTTAATGGAGTATAAAAATGGGTTTAAATGTTAAGTTGGGGTTTTTATGGTTTTAGGGTTTAAAACTAAGAGAAATGGTTTAATACCCCAAAATAATTGATGTGTTAGTTGTAAAACATAGATTAGATGTTTATTGAGTTGTTGGATGAGGCTAGAAACAACAAAAATGGAGAAAAATGGAGTTTGGGATTTTGGGGAGACAATGAATAGTAACCCGTAGCCTTTGGGGTCATTTTAGACTAGGAAGAGAATTGATTTAGCTTTCGGTCAAAACACGAAAGTTGTAGATCTTTTCGATACGGTCGCGTGGGCACCGACCGCGTATTTTTCTGATTTGTTTACGTTTTGATATGATTTTTAAAAGATGACAGCTCCGGGTTGAAATCATCAACTCGGAAATCAAATCGGGAATTGGAAAAATTACGGCTAGAATTAATTGCGTAGATGTTTGGGATAATTTTTGGGGTAGTTTAGAAACCCCGATAATGGAATTGGGTTGTTGGATTGAGGATTTGGAGAATTTAGTTTGGAGGACCTGGTGTGACCGGTCGACCGCGCCCCTAAGCCCGACGATCGCGTCAATTAGGAAGGGCCTACTGCTTTGTTTCGTAGGCTTATTTACAACCCGCGGTCGACCGGGGGTCTAGGACCGGTCGACCGGTGCCCTGTTTTCAGCCCAAGATTTTGGAGATATCCAATAAATCCTTAAGAGGTGATTAAGGTAATTATTATTTGTCGAAGTAAGAAATATTTGGGTTTAGAATCATGCTTATATGAATGCATGATTATGATTCCTGGAGGGAATCTTTGGGATTATTGGTCATCGCTAGATGCTATAGGCCACTATGGCCATTTATATATATTCTAGGAAGAATATATAGGATATGTATATACTGTGTGATTTAAGTATATATATATGTTATGATGGAAATGACTTTGAAAATATAAAAATGAATATTTTCAAAATGGAAAGATAAATGTTTTTCATAATTGATAAAATATGGATTACACACCTCCCTAAATCGCTATCATAAGGGAAGTTGCATGCGTTGTGGTGAAGCCCCCTGGCTACTGAGCAGGGTGGATATAGCCCCTAGGCCATATGGGCATTTGTATTACTGTGCTGGTTAGGGGATTCCGGGTGTGGTCCTGACTTTCCCGCAGGCAATATGGCCGTTTCCCGACGTTGGTAGGTTCCCAGGTTGTCTTGTATAGATAGGCCCTGGAAGATGATAGCCATTTAGGGGCGCGTCAAGTGGGGAAAACCGGAGGGGCGGTCTTAGATTTTTTAAAGCAATTCATGATAATGGATTGGCTTTAATTTACATTTCCTGAGTATAAAAAGGGAAATGGGATAAAGGTTTGGCTTCGGTAACACTTTCGGATGGAAGAAGGGATGTGGAAGCATATGGTTTGATCAAAGCATTTTCATGATAATGAAAATGGCTTTGGGTACATTTCCTGAGTATAAAAAGGGAAATGGGATGATTTAAAAAGGTAAAGCATTTTTATGTTAATAAAATTGGCTTTTAAAAAGATATATGTTTTGGTAAAGCAATTCATGCTAATGAATTGGCTTTAAATACATTTCCTGGATATGAAAAGGGAAATGAAAGGTTTTGATATGAGTATAGAATACACCTCAGTCCGGGAGGTAGATCCGGATGTGTATTATATAGTTTATTACGTAAACCTCAGTCTGGGAGATATTATCCGGATGCATATTGTTGATGTATATATATATATATATATATATATATATATATATATATATATGTATTTATACATTTGTGTGTGCTACGTGCCTAATGGATCTCTACCATTAACCCTGCCAAGTAGTAGTGTATCGGGGGGGTTCCTTGTTTGGATTTCGCTTTGCGAGACACCCCACGCATGAACTTAGTGCAGTGTTGAGAATAGAGGGAAGTTTAGCCCTTAGCACTTGGACTATCTGGGGTAGATAGTAGTTGGGTGATAGACTAGTTAAGCAGGGATAGCTTGACTAGGGTATGTTGTTAGGGTGCGTTAGGTGTGCACTATTAAAAGAGAGGTGAGGGGTATCTCATAGGAGTGCGATACCAATTTAAATATGAGATAAAAATATTTTTCTAAAAATAAAGCATTTATGTACTTGCAAAATATTTTCAAAATTCGGGCTCTGACCCGTTTATCTACTTTCCTTTCTTTCTATATATTATATATATATAGGTGTCCAGACACAGGGACGCCTGGATGGCATTTCTTTCGAGTTAGACGTCTGATGCAGCAGCTGTGGATGCTTGCGGGTTATCGGTAGACACTTCTTTCCTTTCACTCTAGATATGAGATATTGTACAAACATTCGGGCCAATGGTCCAACTGTTTTTATTTATTCTTCACACGATATTCGATATGGTTGTATAATTTGAACCGAGTGTTCGGTTATTTTAGTTCATTTCATTTTCCTTTTAATTTTATTTACGCATTAAATTGTGGATGTTTTATTTTAATTGATTAAAAGAGTAGTTAAGTTAAAATTTTAACGCTCGCCTAATAGGATATTTGTAATTAAATGGATTTTCGACAGTGATGCTAAGAATGATCCACATGTAACTCCTGTTGTAATTTGATATAGGAGTGATCGCTCGGTATCCCATTAGGCGGGTTGTTACAGATGGTATCAGAGCATCAGGTTCTAGTGTCCTTAGGAATCTGTGCGGACGTACTACGCTTTCAGCGTTACTCTCGATTTGTTATAGAGCCCCAGGATTAGGATTGTTGATTTCTCTGTGAGATTTCGTTTTCCTGCTATGTTAGAAGATTATAGAAACCTTTTACGCGCTCGTTGAGAATCGTGTGCGGAGCTCGGAGGGCAGCAGGAGTTGGAGCTTAACTGGGGAAGCTGGTAGAAGTTGGGGACGAGGACCTTAGTAGAGGCCACTCTCCTTATGGAAAATTGCTAAGGATTGTTGCAACGGCTACTAAAGTATAGTAGTTATGAGCAACCAAGTACTACTGTGGTAGAAAGTGGTGCTCAAGTTGAATTACCCTGTGGAGATGAGGGTTCGAAAAGGGTCTTTAATAAGGACCATATATATTAAAGTTGAGGTTGTGCAAAGTGAGCATGGCACTACCTATTGGACGTAGAAGGCTCGGGGGCTTTGGCTTACAGCAGGGTATGGAAATACCCAGATATGAAAATTTAAGAAGATTCTCACTTGTAGGGAGAATGTAGGTGTGTTCAGGTTCCCCTGAGTGGACATCCACATGGGGAGATTTGCTGAAATAGGATTGTTGGAACGGGTGGTGGAGTTTACTTTTAATGAAGAAGTTAAGAGGATGAGTAAGGTGATCGTAAGGAGTGAGGCTATAGAGTCAGATGGTGTTGACAACTTTATCATGGTCAGGAAGGCCAGTGATAAAAATAGTAAGGTGGAGTGCAGAGCCATATGGTTAGTCTTTTTCCTGGTAGGAATGAAGGACAAGGTTAGGGTGCCCAGATGGGGCCTAGAGTTAAGAAATTCTAGTAAGAGGTATGGCTAGATGAAGTTGTGGTGTTCGATAGCCCTAGACTCGTGTGTGTAATTTGAGCTTTGTATTCGGTCTCGATAACATAATAATGTAGGCTTGTGTGTTTTCCGCGATAGCGGAATTTTGTTTTCTTTCACTCGCCATAGAGGCGGGTGATTATATTTTGTATATATCGTATAAGATTATGGTATTATAGGAGCGATAGCAGGCTAATGATGGCAAGACTATCGTGTCCATGGTTCCTGGAGGGAACAGGTTGTTATTGTGGTGTGTCTCACCTTGATACAAGTTGAGTACACCTTTGTTATTATGGATTTATGGAACCTCGATGAGCAGAGGCTTCCTTATTTTGGTTTGTATATGTGGCAACCTTATAGATATAATTTAAGTCCCATAGGATCATTGTTGAGCTGTAAGATTTAGCTCAGTACTGGTTTGCGCAAGGACTTAGATATAGTGTGAGCGCTGGGTGGTGTGACTCTTAGTTAGAGATAGGAGTTCAGACCACCT
Source organism: Sambucus nigra (assembly GCA_949130495.1). Classification (NCBI taxonomy): domain Eukaryota; kingdom Viridiplantae; phylum Streptophyta; class Magnoliopsida; order Dipsacales; family Adoxaceae; genus Sambucus; species Sambucus nigra. The sequence goes on along the minus strand of OX422221.1, from coordinate 503,515,053 downwards.
TTCGTTGATAAGGGATAGGATTGTCCCGGTTGCATATTTGAAATAACGGGACTTCATGACCGACGAAGTCAAGTGTTAATGTGTGGAGGGGTTCCTTGTTTGGATTTCGCTTTGCGAGACACTCCACACATGACTCTTAACGGTGCCGGGCGTGGAGAGCTGTTATGGGATGCAAGGATGGGGGTTAGTCTTATAGTGTGGATGAACCACTATAGACTATGAGCCCTGTGATGATGGTATGTTTATGGAAATATTGTGCTAGGGAAAAGCACTAAAGTGGTCCTCTCACCACAAGTAGTTGGGTTGGAGTAGGACTTAGAGAAATTGATTTGAGGATAATAGACAGGCCTTAATAAGAAGGAAAATTTGGAGAAAATCTTTGATCGGTGTGATGTTAGTAGTGTTCCTACAGAGAGTAGGCACTTTGATTAGTTAGGTTTCCTTTCGTATGGGCGGAAGGATAAGATAGTAGGAATGCGTTCGTAGGTTAGCGTAGGCAGGATCTAGGACGTCCCGCTGGTGTGCCTTAGGTCGTTACATCTCGATGACCGACAACGTGAGGGAGTAGTGTAATGGGAGGGTTCCTTGTTTGGATTTTGCCTTGGCGAGACGTCCCACGCACGAAACCGAGCAAATGTTGGAAGTTGAGAGAGGCCTTGGGCACTAGGGAGATATTTAGGATACTCGTTTCGCTTAAGTAGGGTAACGCTTAGACCGTAGCCTTAGTAGGATGTATATTCGCTAGAGTTAGTGGCACCGAGGTTAGGAGGATTGAATTTCGCGGGTTTGGGAGGACCCATGTGTGAGTATTACACCAAGGAAAGGAGACCCTTATTGGGAGAGAGTGTTACGTGTCTGACGTTCACTATAGATGTGCAGATGTGCACAAGTTGGAAAGGTGTATGGGCACCTTGGTAAGATGGTTTTATATACCGCCTGAAATAGAAGGGGCGTAGTATATAATGTTGAAATTCATGCCGATAGGAATTATAGATGATGGGTATTAAGTGACGTATTAGAGTCACTTTATGATTGCGGTAGCCGCATAGTGTATGGTTAGGAACCATTAGGTTAATATCTTTCCCTTGAGGTTTCAGGATTTGTAGTAATCCTAGTTAGAGGGTGTAAGTTGTATCTGAATTTCGAGGACGAAATTCCATTGTAAGGGGGGGAGTATGTAACAACCCGCCCTTTTGGAGACAATTAAATTCCATAATTAAGTATGATTTGGAATTTGGAGAATTTCTCGAAATAGTAATTTTTGGGATTTTCGAGGATTTAATGATTTTCGAAGGGTGTTATAAATTATTTTGGGACTATATAGGTCGAAGTAATTTAATTATATGTCGCCGTGGAGTATAGCGACAAAAGAGGTAAGATTTTGAGTAGAAAACCCACATTTATTTATTTTGGGTTGAAATAGTGATTTGTGGTCATGTACCTCGGATGGAAATTTCGACTGCTCCATGAGTCTCGGAATGTCCGAGATAGTCGGAAAAGAATGTCCGATTGTCGAAATTAAGTTTCGGGTGATTTTAGAGGTAAAAGTAACTCGTAATTGGGTAAACGAGTCGTTTTTGGGTTTAAACCCTTTTTCTTTCTTTATAAAGAGGGAGAGAGGGAGAAAAGAGAAAGAAAAGAGAAAGAGAAGAGAGAGAGGAAGGAGAAAAGAGGGGAGAAAAGGGAGATTCGGGCCAAACTCCGCCGGATTCGACTCGAGGTCGTCGGATTTCATCCTCCAGGAAAGTGTTTACTTGCTTTATTTACTTTTGTGCATTAATCTCATATAATAGTTGGTAAAAATATGATTTTGGGGTTAGAACCCTTAAAATAAAATTGGGTAAAAGTTGATTATGAGTTTACATATTGATGTAGTGTAAACTCTTAATGATTTTTAGTGTTAAAACCATGTTAATGGAGTATAAAAATGGGTTTAAATGTTAAGTTGGAGTTTTTATGGTTTTAGGGTTTAAAACTAAGAGAAATGGTTTAATACCCCAAAATAATTGATGTATTAGTTGTAAAACATAGATTAGATGTTTATTGAGTTGTTGGATGAGGTTAGAAACAACAAAAATGGAGAAAAATGGAGTTTGGGATTTTGGGGAGACAATGAATAGTAACCCGTAGCCTTTGGGGTCATTTTATACTAGGAAGAGAATTGATTTAGCTTTTGGTCAAAACACAAAAGTTGTAGATCACGGTCACGTAGGCACTGACCGCGTATTTTTCTGATTTTTCTACGATTTGATATGATTTTTACAAGATGACAGCTCCGGGTTGAAATCATCAACTCGGAAATCAAATCGGGAATTGGAAAAATTACGGCTAGAATTAATTGCGTAGATGTTTGGAAAAATTTTGGGGTAGTTTAGAAACCCCGATAACGGAATTGGGTTGTTGGATGGAGGATTTGGAGAATTTAGTTTGGAGGACCTGGTGTGACCGGTCGACCGCGCCTGTAAGGCCGGTCGACCGCGTCAATTAGGAAGGGCCTACTGCTTTGTTTCGTAGGCTTATTTACAACCCGCGATCGACCGGGGGTCTAGGACTGGTCGACCGGTGCCCTGTTTTCAGCCCAAGATTTTGGAGATATCCAATAAATCCTTAAGAGGTGATTAGGGTAATTATTACTTGTCGAAGTAAGAAATATTTGGGTTTAGAATCATGCTTATATGAATGCATGATTATGATTCCTGGAGGGAATCTTTGAAATTATTGGTCATCGCTAGATGCTATAGGCCACTATGGCCGTTTATATATATTCTAGGAGGAATATATAGGACATGTATATACTGTGTGATTTAAGTATATATATATGTTATGATGGAAATGACTTTGAAAATATAAAAATGAATATTTTCAAAATGGAAAGAGAAATGTTTTTCATAATTGATAAAATATGGATTACACACCTCCCTAAATCGCTATCATAAGGGAAGTTGCGTGCGTTGTGGTGAAGCCCCCTGACTATTGAGCAGGGTGGATATAGTCCCTAGGCCATATGGGCATTTGTATTACTGCGCTGGTTAGGGGATTCCGGGTGTGGTCCTGACTTTCTCGCAGGCAATATGGCCGCTTCCCGACGTTGGTAGGTTCCCACGTTGTCTTGTATAGATAGGCCTTGGAAGATGATAGCCATTTAGGGGCGCGTCCAGTGGGGAAACTCGGAGGGGCGGTCTTAGATTTTTTAAAGCAATTCATGATAATGGATTGGCTTTAATTTACATTTCCTGAGTATAAAAAGGGAAATGGGATAAAGGTTTGGCTTCGGTAACACTCCCGGATGGAAGAAGGGATGTGGAAGCATATGGTTTGATCAAAGCATTTTCATGATAATGAAAATGGCTTTGGGTACATTTCCTGAGTATAAAAAGGGAAATGGGATGATTTAAAAAGGTAAAGCATTTTTATGTTAATAAAATTGGCTTTTAAAAAGATATATGTTGTGGTAAAGCAATTCATGCTAATGAATTGGCTTTAAATACATTTCCTGGATATGAGAAGGGAAATGAAAGGTTTTGATATGAGTATAGAATACACCTAAGTCCGGGTGGTAGATCCGGATGTGTATTATATAGTTTATTATGTAAACCTCAGTCCGGGAGATATTATCCGGACGCATATTGTTGATGTATATATATATATATGTATTTATACATTTGTGTGTGCTACGGGCCTAATGGATCTCTACCATTAACTCTGCAAAGTAGTAGTGTATCGGGGGGGTTCCTTGTCACGCACAAACTTAGTCCAGTGTTGAGAAAGGAGGGAAGTTTAGCCCTTAGCACTTGGACTATCTGGGGTAGATAGTAGTTGGGTGATAGACTAGTTAGGCAGGGATAGCTTGACTAGGGTATGTTGTTAGGGTGCGTTAGGTGTGCACTATTAGAAGAGAGGTGAGGGGTATCTCATGGGAGTGCGATACCAATTTAAATATGAGATAAAAATATTTTTCTAAAAATAAAGCATTTATGCACTTGCAAAATATTTTCAAAATTCGGGCTCTGACCCGTTTATCTACTTTCCTTTCTTTCTATATATTATATATATATATATAGGTGTCCAGACACAGGGACGCCTGGATGGCATGTCTTTCGAGCCAGACGTCTGCTGCAGCAGCTGTGGATGCTTGCGGGTTATCGGTAGACGCTTCTTTCCTTTCACTCTAGATAGGAGATATTGTACAAACATTCGGGCCAATGTTCCAACTGTTTTTATTTATTCTTCACACGATATTCGATATGGTTGTATAATTTGAACCGAGTGTTCGGTTATTTTAGTTCATTTCATTTTCCTTTTAATTTCATTTACGCATTAAATTGTGGATGTTTTATTTTAATTGATTAAAAGAGTAGTTAAGTTAAAATTTTAATGCTCGCCTAATAGGATATTAGTAATTAAATGGATTTTCGACAGTGATGCTAAGAATGATCCACATGTAACTCCTGTTGTAATTTGATATATGAGTGATCGCCCGGTATCCCATTAGGCGGGTTGTTACACAAATTTCATCTTCATTATTAGTATGAACTGTCAATATGAAAGACTTTGTACTCTTAAGATCTTCAAAGATGCAAGCAGCAATTTTGTAATTGAACATGCTTGATGGTATGATTCCTAAACAATAACACAATAATACATAAAAGTACACTCATAATACATAACAGTACATGCATATTGGATTAAACAAATTCAATTTCAAAATGCATGTACTTTGTGAATTTTGCATGTACTTTGAAAAACTAGATGCAAAAATGCCAAAGTATACTCAAAATCCCAAAGTAACACAACAATACAAAAAAGTACACTCATAATACATTATACTACATGCATATTGGATTGAAAAAATTCAATTTCAATGTGCGTGTGCTTTGTGAATTTTGTGTGTACTTTCAAAAACTACACAAAAAAAATGCCAAAGTCTATGCAAAAATCCCAAAGTAACACAACAATACATAAAAGTACACTCATAATACATAATAGTACACACATTGGATTGAACAAATTCAATTTTAATGTGCCTGTACTTTGTGAATTTTGCATGTTCTTTGTGAAACTAGACCCAAAAATGCCAAAGTACATGCAAAAATCCCAAAGTACATGCAATAATACAAGGCTTTAAAATACAACACCTAATATCATAAAATACATGCAACCCTAAATAAATGTCGTTGACTTGAACCACAATTAATATAGGAGATATACAAATACATGATAGCATATTTTAATTAGAATCTATACAACTTTTGATATAAAATACGTATACATTACTCTGTACAAAAATCTAAATAACCCAAAGTAACCATCACATTCTCTAATATCTTTGCCCCCACATGTAATACACTGAGAAGTTCTATTAGGCAATCCCAAAGTCGGATCTGCCATTCACTGCGCAATCCAATTACTTTTATAGATAGAGGGATAAATATCTTTCATACTCGCATCGCAATACTTACAGTTCCTTGCCTGACGACGTTTAGATGTTGAATCAACACTCTTTATCTTAGTAGGCCGTATATATTTACATCATGGCATATTTTATTTAGAATCTGTGAAACTTTTGATATAAAATATGTATACATTACTATGTACATAAATCTGATTAGCCCAAAGTAACCTTCACATTCTCTAATATCTTTGGCCCCACATGTAAGACACTCAGAAGTTTGATTAGGAAATTCCAATGTTGGATCTGTGACTTTACTGCAGGTTCGAATTACTTTTATAGATAGTTTCTTTTCCCCACATGTAATTCGTTTTCCTAAATAATTAGCTTTCGATTCAGTTACTTGAAGCTTTTGCACATCAAAAGTGCTATTAATGTCTTCATAGTAGTATAAAAAATCAAATAATCTATTCTCTCTATCATCGATGCGAAGAAGATAACAAATTTCGTCATTATTAGTAGTATTGGCTATCAATGTGAAAGATTTTGTATTGTTAAGATCTTCAAATGTGCAAGAGAAATTTTGTATTTGAACATTCTTGATGGTATGATTCCTAAACAATAACACAATAATAATACTTCTTACAAACTCATGGAGTATCATTCAAATGCCGCTGGCGCAGACCAAAATAACATAGGATTGATCAAATATGGAAACGAAATATATATTGTATAGAGTACACATATAAAACATAAAAGTACACACATATTGGAATGAGAAATTCAATT